>JABXJD010002426.1:0-27500 GCA_013375575.1 Percina caprodes
ATTAACCATAACAGTTGTCCTGTTATTGTCATCATATCAACTTGTGAAAATAATACACGATCTCTAGATGTTGATCATTCAGATGTATGAATGTTATGATAATGGTAGGCCTACTTATAATTTTAGTTGGGCTACCAATTATTCATCTACGTATTACTTTTTCGTTTAATTGTTTAGTCTATGAAATGTGAAACAAATATATGAAAAATAGCGAAGTATGATCACCATAAGTACTGTGGACCTAAGGTGACGTCTGAAAAATGTCTTGCTTTGTCCAAGCATCTGTCCAAAACGCAAACATATTCCATTAAAAAAAAGTCTACAGAGAAAAGCAGCAAATCGTCACATATGAGAAGCTTACAGAAAGCATTTTTTTTTAAATTATTTTTATTTGTATTTTGAGTTTCCGTAATGGCGATTCTAGAAATATTGTGATTCGATAGTATTGCGATTTTCTTTTCCCTCTTTAACAAAAACAAAAGATGAATAATACACACCTAGAGACAATATATCTTGAGACATGTTTAAAAACTATCTTTTTTCTAAAAAGAATGCACATCACATGTCAGTCAGACAGACATTTATTATATTGGTTAAGAAGTACATAACATGTATTATCTGCTTTCGGTCGGTTTTGCTGTTAACTGATATGATGTACTCGCTGTTAGCTGCACTGTATAAACAGAAAATAATCAGGTGAAACGCTAAAAAATATTGATTCCAGGGAAAATAATTAATTTTAAAAATCATCGCAAGAAAACCCATGATACACAAGTGATACACATGATACCTCAAAGGGTAATCTATTATCAAAATTGTTTCTGAATATTTTTTGTTGTTGCCTTAATTAAGCTATTGTTCAAGCTTTAATTACAATTAATAGCATTTTCAATTTGTCTAAATCTTGTGGTCCAGTGTTGAACATTGAAGTAACTTCTACACTTGGTTAAGAGATCCACCTAGCTCAGACTAAAGCAGTAGTCCTGCAATACATTTTCCCTTCATGAAGGTATATTTTGTCAACCCGCTTTTTATAAATAAGGGCAGACTAATTATACTATAAACACCTCCCAATATAATATAATGCAATGCAATACAATTCAACCATACCCCAAATGATGACACAAAAAAAAACACCTGAAAAGAAAGTGAGCATTATAACCTTCAGGATTCATTGCGTTAGGGCTGCATTGTGTTTAGATAGGAGTACCTAAAAAAACGAACTGTTTCTACTGTTCTACAAGTACCACACACACACAACACACACACACACACACACACACACACACACACACACACACACACACACACACACACACACACACACTCATACTCATACAGATCTGCTTGAAACTGATATTACCAAAAGGTACTGAGATTAAGGAGTCACATGGGACAGTCTGGTCTTTGCTTTGATCGGTTACTGGAGCTGTGGTTGTCAAGGACAACTTTCTGACCAGGTAATGAAGGGGCGGAGATTAAAACCACCTACCTCAGAAATGATTGGCCACAATAGAAGTTCTTGTTTGCCTGCAGCATAGTGCAGGAATGTGAGGCAAGCTGGTTTCCAGACCAGCAGCTTTTCCATGCATTCAGTAGCTACCTCTGTTTACGTGAGATATTTTGTGTTATTGCTTTGCAACATTTTGTTGTCCTGAAGCCAACGTTCAGAGATTGAGGACAGTTAAAAGGTCTTTCTTTAAAAAATAAATAATTTAAGTACGCCCCAGGAAGATGTCACTTTAACTTGGATCTGTCAGAGAGATAGCCTGTTAAGTGTGTCTGTACAGGTGGGCCACCTGCATCGCTATACCTTGCTGTCTGCCCGCCATATGAACCCATACGTACAACAAACATATTACAGGTGGACCCAAGCTCCTGTCCCTCTCGCCAGCTGAGAATTCCCGGTATTCTAGTGCTGTTCCCAGAATGTGATTAACCAGCAGTTTAGCAACACATCAGTCAGTCCTTATTGGTTTAATTCTGTTTTTAGTTGTTATTTTTTATTTTTTATTATTTTTAATGTATTAATTTCCCACTGTTATTGTTGTTGCTGTTATCTTGGTGTTTTGTTTGAAATAAAAAAGAATATCAAAATAATAATTTGAAACTATCTATCTGAATGAGTTATTGAAGTTTTTACTTTTGATGATTTTATGTGGGTTTTTTTCTATATCAATATTGGAAGGATATTCTTATATGAAGACAATAGATATCAAACCAGCACCTCTTATATTTTAACACATTTTTCTTCCCTTTGTTGTAAAAACAACAACAAAAAAAACCCTACAGAGCTGTGTTTGAGTCTGATTCCAGTGGATTAGGTATCTGTTTCGCAAATACTCAGGATGGAGTTGCTTGACTGGATGGATTTGGTTTCATCTTTATGGCCATAAGAAAAGCCCAGCAAGCATGATTAGAAACATCAGGAAGAAAAACTTTGAAATTACACCAAATGATGTAATGAATATCCACCGTTGAGAAAAACATATCTGCCAAGTTTAATTTTTCCCCCTTTCGTTGTTTTTTATTTTAGGTCCAAAGTTTTCTTCTGGGCCCCGGTGTTTAAATGGGTAAGTGCATTTTTTCAAAAGTTTAATTTGGGTAGGTAGACCGCAGCCCAGTGTTCCCCCTTCAAGCGTAACTCTCGCCAAAATTCAACCTATGTTCTTTTTGTGAATGGACCCGAGTCAAACTTTAGTTTAAACGCATAATTAGGACAAAGTGCCACTTTAAGATTTGGGTTTTCAGTCAAATGGCCTTTTGACTTGACAGGCAAGATGGCAGCAACCAGAAAAACCAACTGCTACAGTGAGTTGTTTTTAGTAAACTCCGTGTACACAAACAATGTTCTCAATGCTTGAGTTCATGTGTGGTGATACTTCAAGCAAAGTTGTGTCGAGCATTTTGATGCTATCGTAGTAGCACCCCTAGCACGCCCATTCAAAAGGCTATTTGAAAACAAAAATACGGTAAATCATTTTATTTTGGATTATCTGGATTATTTAGTGTTGGCAGAAATGTGTTTAAGGTCGGGGACCATTATCATAGACATAATTATTAGTCTCATCAATTCAAATAGATGAATGTGGTCTCTTCCCCTCGACAGGGTCTGGTAGCAGCCGGTTTGGCTGACATGACTCGACCAGCAGAAAAACTCAGTACCTCCCAGTCTGCAGTGCTGACAGCCACAGGTAAGGTTACATCGATTTTAATATGAACTCCAAATGGAGACTTTACCATTTAGCCTCTGATGACATAATGTCTTAATTAATTTTAAAATGGATGAAGTGTGATCAAGGAAAGACCAATAAAATATGTCCTGTACATAAAGGTATATTGCGCATTTATTTTATATTAATGTCCGTTACATTCAAGCCATTGCCAAATGAGTTGCTACAATGCCAATTAAGCCTATCAGTTCCACAAAACTCTCTCTGTATTTCTCAGTATGGCTATGTTTAGAAAATGGTGCGTGAGAGTGATGCGTTTTACAATTACAAGTTAATTACCTCTTCTAAAGAGTCAGTTTTTTTTTTTTAGTTTTTTTTTATCCTTGATTTGACGGGTTAAGCGCTACTAATCACCGAAGGTTTGCGTTATGTGGATGCCCCGACAGTGTTGTTGTAATTACTTAGAATTCCTCTGCACACTGTAGCTTTAAATATTGCACACTTAGTCGAATGATTTTCAAAATATATACGGCTGTGAATTGTTTTTATCTCTGCCTTGTTCCGTCTGATCAGTTCACTGGTTCAGAGAGAATATGTCCAATCTGTGCTAAAGGTTGTGTGATGCATCTGCTTTTGCAATACGTTTCTTCAAACAAATCTTATCTGTTACTGCCGAAACTCAGACTCTGTTCTCAACAGCTGGTTCACCATTAGTGTGCATAAGCATAACCTTACGACTGACCTTCTTCCACCAGGCCTGATCTGGTCCAGATACTCCTTGGTCATAATCCCGAAGAACTGGAACCTGTTTTGTGTCAATTTCTTTCTTGGCTGCGCTGGAGGCTCCCAGCTCTACAGGATTTGGAGGTTTGTGTGTTTATTGTGGTTAATTTACAGTCTGACTTTATTTCTGTTAAAACTACTTTCACGATCAATTGTATTATACATGTATATATTATATCATTGTATTATATATGATGCAAGATAAGTGCAAAGTAAAGTTTTGTTAAATATGTATTCCTTATGCATAGCTGATTAGAAGTTGAGCTTATCTATCTGTCAAGCTCAGTGAACCGCATTGAGCAAAAGGTTCCACTCAGCTGTCAGGACATGCTGCAAGACCTTCCATTACATCACTGGTGACTTTGTTGTTTACTCTATTCTTGCGTGGTGGTTTACATTTAGTTTGTTTGACTATGACGGAGAACGGGTTGTTGAAACTGGCCCCTCTCTTTGTGTTTATGTCCCGCTGGCTGGCTGATCGTCCATTTACTACTGAGCTTGATTGGTTGTGCCATACAGTATTTGTATTCGCCTAAGTAAAACTAAGTAAAAGTATTATTTATTAAAATGAATGATACATAGCAATCACTTAAATGTTGCTACAGCTCACGTGTGTTTCTTTATTTACTGTGATCAGGCAGCACATGAAACTGCAGAATAAGGTAAAAAAATATATAAAATCCTAATTTAAAATAATGTAATTTTCTTCTCCAATAGGCACAACCAGCAACTGAAGGCACAGGCTAAAGAGGCTGCAGAGTCCTGATTGCTTTTCTGTTGCCAACACTTCCTTCAGTGGACTTAAAGGAGACATCAACATGCCCCATCCCATCATCTCTACATTGTCTCCATAACACCCATGCCATAACCATAATTATACCACATTAAGCCTGTTGGAAATGTGCACTTTTCCTTGAATTTCAGATTTCTTCAGGATGTAAAAAACAAGAGTCAGAACTGTTTTAACACACACTTAAGAATTGTGGTCATCAACGCACAAGTCCAAAAACTTGTATGATTGTACATTCTTTAATCTAAGTTCATGTTTTGTGCACTAGTTGGGAAGTTTTTGTTTTTTTCCATCATTTTCAGGTGTAGCAATCAGTACCTCATGCATTAATTTCCCAAAAAAATTAACTCGTGGATGTGAACGTGGTTTAAAGGAATGTTTTCCCAAATGAAATTAAGAGGGATTTCATCACATAAATTTTTTTAATAAGCTACAGTTACGGCATTTGTACCTCAGTGGATATTCAATCATTATTGATTACCATGTAATGATTCCTTCCATTTTAATGGCTTTAATATGTGTGAGAGCAAATCTTAATTTATTAATGACTTGATTAAAAAATTACCTTGTAGTGAAAACTGTATAGAAAGATGCTGTCATTTTCTGATTATTTGTCAGAAAAACTTACACCAATGCCACATTTACTTGTGCAGCTTTTTGATTGTTACAGTAAACTAGCGAACATTGACCCACTAACGGCTCTTTATCAAAATCCTGCTGTTGAATGTCTTTGTTCCTGGAAAGGTGTTTTATATTTTTTCTGTGTAAGAATAGTACTTTCATTGACATGTTCCCACTATAGTTATTTATAACCCTCTGAATATTTCAGTAATAATTGGTGTCACCACAGAAATATTTCTTGATCTGCTAACTGAACAAATGGCAATTGGATGGTTGATAATTAGGGCTCTGTAATGCTAATAAATCCTGTTTGAGGACATCACCTGATGGTCATTCTTTAGTAGTTACTCAATTTTATAAAGTATAAATTGAATCAAATAATTTACTAAAGCCCTAAAAGAAGGTCACAGATGTGAGTTTGATGTTAAAGAGGCAACTGTTAATGCAAAATGCTAATCAGATGTGTGTTACTGGCTACAAAATATGCGTGGGCTACACCGAAGTATAACCCTTTTTGAGCTTCAGTGCTTTTACATGGGCAGCACTATCCAGACACGGACAATGTAAAACTTTATCCCCCTCTGCTGCTTACAGTCTGCACTACAGAGCAACTAATCATTTTAACACCCACAATGGGAGATAATTCTCAACATTGTTCTAAGGTGAAAACACATCCTTCAGAATATTTTCATATTAAGCTTTGGTCATTCCATGAATTATTGTATCTTGACTGATTCAAATTTTGAAGTCTGACACCAGGATAGATTATAGCACAGAGGCATTATCTGGACTAAGGTAAAAGGCTCAGATTAAGGTTTTGTGGAGCTATAACATTGACATGTCATAGAAAAAGTACATTAAATCAACACATTTAGTGTTTCAGTGTCCCAGGGCTCTGGTATTGAGCCCACAATAGGTTTTTGGTACATTTTAGGTCTTTATATAGGACAGTTGAATACCATCAGGCTATCATGTGTGGAACCCCCAGGGGAAGAAAAAGAGGCCTAGAAATTTGAGACAGACATCAAAATGATGGGATATAACAGATCACAGATAGGCAAGAAAGCCAGTGACTAAGTTTTCTGAAGGTCCTTTATCAGCATATACCCAACAAGGGGTTGCCAAGCATAAGAAAGTTAAGTATAGGACAAATGAAGACATGAAAGGGGAGAGAGGGAATGACATGCAGCAAAGACCTGCAGGGCAGAGTCAAACCTGTAGCCACTGCATTGAGGAGTAAACCTCTGTATTTGGGTCTCTACCAGGTGAGCTACCCAGGCACAGGCAGCCAGTCTTGTCAGAAATCCAATGGTCTGACATAGAATAATGGTACTATAAGTATTGTTTTTAAACTTAGTAAGCCATTAAGCAGCCATGATCCCCAAATAGTGTAATGAACTCCATCAAAAGGTTGTTCTCTGTAGTAAAAAATAAAATAAAAAGAAAATCCACTTACACTGCAGGTTGACTGGTTTCATATGAGCATGGCTTTGATATTGTTTAATATGTTCTTACTTCCACATTTGTCTTATCAAATTACCAATCACACTTATGATGGTTAATCAAAAGTCTTTATTCACAACCCTAAACAATGTGTCAGGTTTAACGTTTTCCACCGACGCGGGGTGCGCTGACCTTCATGGTCTTAGCGATCTTGGGTCTCGGTGCTGCCTTTGTAGACGACTACAATAAGGAGAAATACATTAACTTCAGTACATTTACAAATCACCATATTACAATTTAAAAACAGACAATGAAGTTGTAATAATATTTTGTTTTTTTCTTTCCAAATGCCACAAATAGCATCTATAATTTGTTGTGTATATTACATAGCATCCCAGATTTAATATTGGTGAAAGGAAATAACTAAAACACTACTGTATGATTTGAGTTCTTACCTTAGCACTTGCAGCAGCGGGCTTCTTGGCTGCCTGCTTTGCCTTCTTGGCCTCCTTGGCAGCTCTAAGGAAAAAGAAGAAACAATCAGCTAAACTACCCAAGTAGGAGGATCATATGGATAAAATCCTTTCATCTTTGTGCTATCATAATCTTATAATTTGACAAACAGATCAGCATATCTGAAAAAAAAGAAAGTCCATTGAGAATCCATTTATGGATAAAACCATACAGCAACATTCATTCAGCTAATTGAGAAAAGAAAAATACCTGGCAGAAACAAGGTACATCTTTACATTGATGAAAAAAAAAAATTATAGCCATAAAGCAAAGGGATGTGTACCTTGGTATAACTAGTTTTAAAAATATATTGTCTCAGGACACAATATACATCAACATATTGTCCAACCCTCACAACAAGTTGGCCAGAGATGGGTTTTTAGCAGCAGGTTTGATGCTGGTCATTTCCTTGACACTATTGTACTTAATTAAGCTCTTTCCAGCAGAGCAATCCATTGTCCAATTTAAACCATAACTGTAGTTTAGTACATGTTATGCTATAGCTTGCAACAATATCCATTTCTCCTCAATTTTCCACGTTAAAAAAAAAAAAAAAAAAAACATACAAAAGGTTAACATACCTTCTTGATTTCATATATCACCCATTTAACGCTGATATTCATACGTTTTAAATATGGTTACCCAAATTACCAGATTGGTCTTGACTAAATTGATTGCACATTTACGTTTTTTATGAATAAATTTCATAGTGATGATGATGCAAGACTAGACATTTTGCAAGGCCAGTGGTCCTTTTTGTTGAAATAGGGCTCATCACGGTCTCCACTAGCTGTAGATAGGTTTTTTGCATTTTCCATCTCAGTGTATGCATTGCTTTAGGTCAGTGCAACACCGGGAGCACCGCTGCTAGTTAGCTTAGTGTATGGAATCCGATGTTGCCAGTTAGCATGTTTTGAAAAAAATAATTACAAAGCCAGCGAAGTCACGAGTACAAATAGCAATGCATATTGAGACTTTTTATTCCGATTGTGATAAGCCCTATTTCAACAAACGGTGGCGTTTTCTTTTAAGTGCATGTCTCTCCTGCTAAAACTACAGCCCCTCAATGTTTGAGTTAAATTGGCCCAATTAAAGAGTAACCAAGAAACTGGATTTAAATCAATACATAAAAGTACAGTTTGTATCCTCACCTGATGGCCTGCTCCCTCTGGGCCTTGCGGACCTCAGGTTTCTGGTTTCTCTTGGCCATGATCTCAGCCAGGGAGGCACCAGTGATGGCCCTCTGGAATTTCACTGCGCGGCGGTGCGCTTCTTTGCCACCTCTTCCTGTAAAAAAACGCATTAAGAGACCTTTATTTTTCCACAATATGCTCTACAGAGTAGAACTGCACAATATAAGAAAAATATGAAACAAACTTGAAACTTCTTGATTATCGCAACAACGGTACTTAAATAATACCGTAATAGATATTGAAATGCACTAATTTCTGCTTAAATACAACAAATTGCTTGTTGAATTTAAACCAATGAAAGCAAATCCTTTCTAACATTTATTATGGAAAATAAAATGCCCTACTAAAAAAAGGAAAAAGAAAAGGATGGCAGTTACATTTTAAACTGCAGTTTTCCGATTTGAGCATTTTCTTAAGTTTTCAGAAAAAAATCTTAGTGTCTTTTGCAATACATACAAAACTTTCTGGATGAAACATTCTATAGACAAACTTCAGCGCACAGCTCCAAATATTGAGGTGCAACTAGAAACTTAACTAATGTTTGTTTTTAACTACACGTGTTAGGAATTACAAAATCGAACCTATTTTCCTAATACAACTAAAATGGAAAATCTATACCCAGATGGGTTTCACCTAACCAATATCGAAGAGTGTAGTGTCTCCAACCATCATACACAAGTCTGTGTACCTTCACCATACAGATTACTGTCAAGAAAATATAAAATGTTATCTCTTGTCACTTTTTTAGCCAGTAAGTAAGTGCCATACATACTGTAACTTGTGTAACTACCATACATCTAAACCAGCTGCGATGCTGAGTTGATAAATTTCACCAATTCTACTTTAAAATACAGACTGACACATTTTAAAACCAAGTTATGCCATGCAGTATCCCTGAAATGCTAGTATTAGCTGTAATGGAATTAGTTTGCACATTATACAGTTATTGGTGAGTATTTTATCATGTAGGAGAGTTTGGAGGCTGGCCAATGGTGAGATGTCAATGAAGACGTCAAGGACCAGTACTATGATCTCCTGTTGCTCTATGGCTGCAGGTGTGGAGTGAGCACTGCTGCCCAGCCTGCAAAACACAGTCAGGCAACAGCACATAACACAGACGTGCACCGTGCACACCATCCACCCGCAGCCCAAAAGAAATAGAAATTGTGTAAACAAGTTGATAGTAAGTTGGTGGATTAATTAAATTAATGGATCCATTCATTTCCATCAATCCAAAATAATGTATTACTCACTATGTAAACAGTGCTTTTATACATTGGTAAAAGTTGTAAAAACAACTGCAATGGGCTTTTGCCAGCTGTACTAATCATAAGCACATAAAAGCCCAAGTACCAAATTCATTATAAGCAACATATATGCACCAGACTGTTGATGAACAAACTTTTAAAAGCAGATAAATGCTTTTATTAAGACAACACTAAGTTACTATAAAAACAGTCATACACAAAGAGCATTACTTACAGACTGGCCCTTCTTGTGCTTGCGTCTGTACAGCACAGTCCAGTTGATCTGTCTTGGGTTCCTCTTGGCCAGGAAGGCAGACTCGCACTTGCCATTCAGAAACTGGAACACCTAACAAAGACAGGAAATCACATCCTCAGATTACTAATTTTCAAATCCCCATATTAATGTCCAGACACATGCATCATCGCTATTTTGCAACATCACTGACAGGTGCAATTCCTTGCATCTACATAATGTGACCGATTGTATTGTGGGATTGTTTGCAGAAAGTAATGTGCATGCTACATTTGTTATATTGTGGGAATTTGAGGTCCCTGTGTAGTACAAAAAAATAATTCAGACGTTTAAAATTACTAACAAATACACGCTAAATATGGTAAACTGTCATGAATGGGGAGAGAATATGCAAACAGCCATGAGAACTGAAAAGCCAATACACTAATGGCTTATCCTGGATGTATTGCATTAAGTGATACACTACTGAAGTGAACCTTAAAGACCTGTGCACTTACCGTTGACACAATTTGGTGTGTTAGTTTACGTTACTTAAGACAGTGACATTTGTATTTTGTCAACCTTGCAAAGGTCTTTAACGGTTGTGGGAAGAAACAATATCGTGGCGCAGCTAATAAGCTGTGTAATAATTGAAATATCTTGTTTAGGTGCTACTTTGTGGCGCTATCAGTTTACGGTCACGTAACGTTAGCACTTAGCAAGTTTCATTAGCATTCAATGTAGCCGACAAAGCCTATTTCAGAGACAGTTGTTATAAATGTGTATATAAGGGCGACAAAGACAACAAATACATAGACTGAATCAGTTAGTTGTATTTCCACCGTATCTAGCCCAAGAGAGAGAAACTGGAAACAGGTGTTGGCGGAATAGTTACCTTTCCGTCTATCCTGGCGTATCGGCGGCCATGGCCGGGGTATATTATACCCGCTGAAACTGCACAACTCGACCCTGAAAACGAAAAATATATGGCATCACTAATAGAAAAGAGTAAATGTTCACGCTTAATGTATATAACATTGATAAAATGCTTGTTTAGGCGTTGAGATGGCATTTGATAATATTCTGTACACTCACTTCATGATGGCTACGAGAGGGCACAAAACCGGAAAGAAAGATGACGCATGCGGAAACGGAATAGGGAGACTGCAAATTGATATTTATGAACTAATAAACAGTATAACTTATTTCCAGTTAGTTGACACTTGTTAATACTTTACGCGTAACATACACATATAAATTATTGTTACTATTGTAAAAATAGTTTAATCATATTAATACTTTGGCCAAGTATCACAAGGTTGACGACACTTGACGTTGACGTCACACTCTAAAGGTTTCTAGCTGGTTGATGGCAAGCAAGCTGCCAAATTTTCTGGTTTTAAAAGAAGTTAATCAAGCAAATTATTAAAAAGTTTTTCACTTCTAGGCATTGTATTTTTCTATCAATAACTTTATTGGCTAAGTCATACTTTCTTTAGTACAACCTGGCTGGCGGTAAAAAATAAACGAGAATTGTAGTCTTTTCATGAAACATGACGCCACTCTGTAATGAGCTAGACAGTCTGTTTGAACTACATTTCCCACAACCTTAGTGTAGCCGTTGGATAAGCGGCAGAGACGCTAACGTTAGCTAGCTAGCTACATCTTTCACGTAACAGTCTGTCGCCAGTAGAGTTGTTAGCTAGCTAAGGTGTTACCTGAGGCCACAGGATGGGTGTATCAGATGTACAGTTCGATACAAATGCTGGTAAGTGGCTCTATAGTTGTTCTGGTCAGACACAGCGATGGGGCATTTTTGTGTATTGGTAGCATACGGCTACCAATACACTATCTTAGCTAGCTAACGTACATCACCTTAGAGTACTGCCATTAGGTAACATTAGCTACAAGAATCAAGTCTGTCAGAGGATGTAGATCAATACATCCGATGGCAGTCCTAAAGTCAGATTTATAAATTGCCTTGTAGCAAAGTTTAACAACTTAAGTATCAGATCATGTTGTGTTGTGTTAATGTTCTGCAAGTTGTCTAGGTAACGTTAACGTTAGCTAGTAAAAGGTATTGTCTTTTGTTACTTGGCAGATTTTAAATAGAAGTAACGTTAGCTCTACCGTCCGACCAAAAGTGGTTACTTTCAACTTATCTTGCTCTTATCTCTAGCTAATACTATTTTATTGAAGGTTTTCATGAAGTTGGAGGACTTGTAAAGACAGATCAAAACAAAATCAGTGCAACCTGGGCTTATCCCGAGTTTTAAGCTTTACACCAGATAGTCTCTGGTGAATGCCCTCATTTTTCAAACTTTTGTTTTTTTATTTTTCAGTCTCAAGCAGCCTAACTCAAGATCACTCTAATCACATTAAGCTGACCTTTTATGTGTAAATTTAGCCAGTGTCTGCCCCAAGCATAACTTGTGGTGTATACTGTATATATGCTTAGCTGCATGTAGCCATGGTAATTAGCAACAGAACAGTTTGTGTAGTTTTCCAGTCTGTCTTGTCTCCATAAGTCTGTCTTATCTCCTACAAGGACCTGTGGTGGATCTTTCAGACCGGGGTTTGCAAAAGCTGGATCCTAGTTTCACTTGCTCCAAGGACACTCACACTCTCATCCTGGACCGTAACCACATAATGAAACTGGACCATCTGGAAAGGAGCCCATGCCTTCGGCAGGTAGTTAAACCCTTTCCTGGTTTTCCCTCTCTTTGCAGACATATAGCATAGTCACTAATGATGACTCTCTGCTTGCATATTTTCTTGATTTAATGCCTTTAAGGCTTTGTATTTTCCCTTTAGCTATCTGTAGCCAGTAACCGTCTGGTGAGAATGATGGGCGTGTCTCGGCTAACAGAGTTGACAGTCCTGAATCTTCCCAATAACAGTATTGGATACATTGAGGGGCTAAGAGATCTGACGCACCTGAAATGGCTCAACTTGTCTGGGAACAATATTAAGGTGAAGAGAGATTCTCACATATTTTACTTATCATATCTAAATTATTTATAAAATAAAGTCATTGCATGGATGAAACTATTGTTTCAGCCTGTGTGTTAATATGTTAACTGTACACTCTTTTACACAGGTCATTGAGCAACTCAACAACTGTGTTTCCTTGCAACACTTGGATCTGTCTGACAATAACATATCTACCATTGGGGATGTGACCAAACTGGTGTCATTAAAGGTGAGTGTCTGAGGTCCCAAGCATAAAAAATATATATTATTTAAAAATGTTCAGTTATTTTGTAAATTTTCTTTTATGTATCTTTAATACATTTTCTGTAAATATTGCAGACTCTATTACTCCATGGAAACAGCATTACAACACTTCGTACGTTGCCTGCTCACCTACCTGCCCATTTATCCATTCTCTCCCTGGCAGAAAATGAGATAAGGGATCTTAATGAAGTATTTATCGTTCCCCTTACTTGATACAGCAGCACTAATCTCCATTTAAAGTCTATAGAGGCTAAGTATCATTGACCGACTTTCTTCTAATTATTCCATAGGCGTCATACTTGGCACCTCTCCATGAACTGGAGCAGCTGTCCATTATGAGCAACCCTTGTGTTATGGCCACCACCTCCCTGCCAGGTTTTGATTATCGACCATATGTCATGAGTTGGTGTCTGAGCCTGAAGGTCCTGGATGGCTATGTAGTGTCACAGAAAGAAGGGTCCGTACATCTCTATGCTGTTACAATTGTTGCTAGTTAAGATTAATGTAGGAATTATATCATAAATGTTTGAATCTCTCATTTATTGTGTATAATTGTCATGATTACAGTCTCAAAGCAGAGTGGCTCTACAGTCAGGGAAAGGACGTACATATCGACCAGGTCAGCATGTTCAGCTGGTTCAATACCTGGCCACTGTTTGCCCTCTGACATCATCACCGGCCCTGGAGACGGCAGAAGATGCCAAACTTGAGAAGATCCTCAGTAAACAGAGGTATACATCTGAATTTAGCAGTACTGCTTTGCAAAATGAAGCTCAAAAAACACGACGCCAAAGACTGTCATCCAATAATCACTTCATGGCCATGATAACTCATAATGCCATATATCCTTCTCAATAAAAAATATTAACTTGAATGAACCCATGCTTACACTGACATTTTTTCCTCTCAGGTTTCATCAAAGGCAGCTGTTAGAAGAGACCAGAGGAGGCTGTCCCAGCCCTCCTCGTCCAACTCAGCTAGATGTGGAGAGGCACAGTCCTTCACATCCAGTCCCACAGGGGGGAGCCAGAGAGGTAAAGCAACCAGCTGCTGCTCTATCAGTCCTGGAGGCAGGTAAGAGGGCATCTTTTTCTTTCTATGGGGCAGTTCTGGTGCATCAGTTTTTATTGTTTTAAACAGTTTGGTGTGTCTACTTTTGTGCAGAACCAGTTGTGCAGTTTAACACCTGGGTGAGCTGTGATTCTTCCCACCCATCATTGCCAGTAGTCCGCAGCCCAAGGCTCAGAGAAGAGCACATCTATTTGGAGGATGTGCAGACAGATGAGGAGAAACTCAATGGCAGCATGCTTTCCTCAGAGTCCACCTTTTTCCCCTTTACGTCTGATCTGGAGCCACAAACAACCCACTCCGACAGCGAGGACGAGACAGAAACATTTGAACCTGATTCCCTAGCTCCAAAGCGGCCAGCACAGCCCAAACATCACAAAACAAGCAAGACACATCAATTACCCCCAGTGGAAAAGCAAGAGAGAGTTCTTGAAGAGGAAGTTATTTCTGGTGCAGCCACAACAGCTGGATCACTGGACGTCAGAGTTAGCACACCACAAAATCAACTGGAAACATCTTCTGACTTAGGTAAAGCAGAGATTAAAGAAGCCCCCAAGCAGGAAGAAGTTGCTATGTGTGCCAGTACATCAAGTTTGATGGAAGCAGACAGGGCAGCAGTTAAAATACAGTCATGGTGGAGGGGACAGCACACTCGGTGTTGTCACCCCATGGCCAAAGAGGTGCGCAGTGAAATCCGCTGCGCAGGATGCAAGAACACATTGTTTCCCTGTCTGGAAAGTTGGACATGTAAGTGACTGACCATCAGCATTGTTTAATGTCTATTTTACTTATGGTATGAGAATGGTTGTACTTTAACAAATATTACATATGGTTATGGAGATATAAATATTTGCTAATATTTACAAAGATTACTAATCAGTAAAATGGGATTTGTTCACAGGGTGCAGCAGCAGTATGAAGAAGAGAGTTACAAAGGCTGGTTCAGGAAGAAGCTGTAAAGTTTCTGTGGAAACAGGTCAGTGATTGAAGTGGTCACTTATCATGGCAATCTCATAGTAGTTGAGATATTTCAGTCAGGACCAGTTGGTGGGCCGACAGACCATCAGACCGACATTGCCATCATGTTGATAGCATTGCTTAAAAAAAGAAAAATCCTGAGATAATACACCTTAAAATTGTCTTTGCAACATTTTACATGGCTGCAACATTAGTTCAAAAATGTTCCTATGTTTTCCTTGTAGCTCCAGTCTATGCAAATGTGGAAGCAGTCTGTGGAGCAGCATCTGGCTAGCATTAGTAAGGCTGTCACCCCGGCTCAGATCTCAGCTTCTGGCCTATGTGAGGCTGCCCCACCTGTTTCATCCAGCACGACATACCCACCCTGCACAGATGTCTCGTTCCCAGACTCCGGTTTCCAGTCAACAAGTGATCAGCAGGCAGCGCAGGAGGATAGCTTCCTGAGCAGTGGGACAGCAGACTCTCTGAAGACTGTGCAAACACTGAGTCCTGTTTGTAGCGGCTTTGCTGTTGCTAGCGATGGTGTGGACAGCGCAGACTGCAGCCTGTTGGAGCAGTACCTCACGTCTGTACAGCAGAGGGAAGAGGAGGCTGAGGAGGTGATCAGTGATAAAATAGAAATGCCACTGCCCTCCTCACCAGCATCACCCAGCAAAACAGCACAGTCCAACTCCCCCAGAAGGCAGCAGACAACCAATCAAAAGTGCAAAAAACAGAGGAAACCACTCCTGGCCTGGTCTGAGTATCTACACCAAGTAGATACTGGTAGGGAACTACTGAGTGTGTTTAAATTGGCCCTGATTGTAGGATCAAGATGCATTGCTCTTAAAACTTTGTCTGACAACTGCACTTATCTTGATTACTGACCCAGATCTCAAACAGCAGTGCCCTTAGTTTCCTTTGTTTATCAAGACTGATTCCAGGACCGGCTTGAAAACAACACCTTACTGTGAATGTAACTCAAGTTTTTTTTTATGCGACACTACTTTGATAGTGATACTTTGTGTTATGTTCTTTAATGGACATTTTCCTCTCTGTGTAAAGACAATGACTGTGATGTGGCTTCAGAAGGTATTAGTAACTTAAATCGATTATTTAATGATGAAATACAGTGACTAGGTGCTACCTCTACTGATCAAAGGACCAGGCATGGTATATCCTATTCTCTTTATCAATATCCCCAGCGTGTGTGCGTATATATATATATATATATATATATACATACATACATACATGAAACAACAAGCATATTATCAATTATCCCATACAGTGTTAATAGCTGAACTTTTTTTAATCAACTTTAGATCATTTCACCTGAAAATGTTGTAGCAAAACATTTAAATAAATCTGCAATTATCGTTTTTCAATTATTGTTATTTGGTTTTATATAGATATGATGGTTTATGACACATATGCTTTTTATTCTATGACAAGTCAAACTTTGTTCTGTAAAGAAGAAATATTACACAGAAATTCTGTCACTAAAATAATGTATTAAAGGACACAATGTTTCAGCACAGCAGAATAAACACAACATTATAATTGGTGAAACATTTTTGGTATTGTATGGCCTGGTTCATATTCATGTGTTGTTGCCAAGCAGTGGTGGAAACATTCAAATAATGTACATTAAAAGTAATGCCTCAGTATAAAAAAACTATTACAATCAAAGTTCTGCATTTAAAATTTCACAAGTATAAGCAACACCATTTTTGTAAAGTATTAAGGTAAAAGTACTCATAATACAGAGTGTCAGCTGTCAGTATAATTTTATATTATTGGATCATTATTATTGATGTAAATTTGTACCCTGTACTTAAATGCTGTAGTTGGTAAGCTGAGCTAATTTTAACTACTTCATAATCATATACGTTAGTTTAATCAAGTGATTCCCAACCCACAGCCGTGTTAGATTAATGTATGTACCCTTCATCAATTTCACAATGTGTTTCAAATGTTTCAACTGTTTATTCATTACTTTTAGCTAACTATTAGTAATGTTAAGTCAGTACTTTTAATTACAATTACAGTCGCCGATGCTTGTTGCGCAACTCGCAGATAGAACTTTTGACCACGAAAAGAACAGGCAGCCGATGCCAGTCCGTCACTGCTTCAGGGTTTTAATTCTTCTTTTTTAAATAACTGGCCACCAGAGGTCGCAGCTAGACTGATCCACCCATAAATTCACCCCCACCCCAGTCCTGTTTTCCTCCCATCCCATCAGTATTACTGGGAGCTTTCGGTGTGGGCGACTTCGGTAAAGTCAGAAAGACATTCACGGATTCGAACTTCCGGGATCAATTACTCTATAGGCGAAATGTTGTTAAATCACAAACGACTTATCTTTCCTATCGTAGTAATGTAACAACGAGCTACAAATTCATTTTCATCCAAACGAACCGTCCTTCTATCTGGAGAAATAACAATGGTCGGTACGAGAAGCCGGTGAGAGACAGCAGTGAGACGAGTGCTTAGGGACCGTCTACAAATTAAAACACCGAAAAGAGATACCACCAAATATTCATTAATTTACTGATTAAATAAGGTAGTGCCTCCAAACTTACCTGCATTATTACTTGTCTAATGGTAGTTGTACTACAGCACCTACATTTCTGTAGTACAACCAGCAGGGGCCATCTATATGTCTAGCTCTTTCAGAGACCTGAATCATTGTTTATATCAGAATCAGAAATACTTTATTGATCCCCAAAGGGAACTCTGTGTTGCAGTTGCACAAATAGTAGAAATATCAGAGTAGAAATATAAATAAAGAAATATAACGAGTGTGGATATGTACGGTATTTACATAGTTAAAGGAATGTTATTATACAGTATTTATATAATTAACATAATTAAGGAACTGGTGAAAAGTAATAATAATAATAATAATAATAATAGCAGTTTAGTATTGCACACTTTTCAGGCCAGTGTTATTGTCCAGTTTCAACCTCTCTAAGTGTCTGTGTGTCACACACTGAGGGAGGAGTTATAAAGTTTGATGGCCACAGCCAGGAATGACTTCCTGTAGCGCTCTGTGGTGCATTTGGGAGAATGAGTCTATCACTGAAAGTGCTCCTGTGATTTAGCAGCAAGCCATGGAGTGGGTGCGAGACATTGTCCAAGATGGCATGTAGTTTAGACAGCATCCTCCTCTCTGACACCACTGACAGAGAGTCCAGATCCACCCCCACAACGTTACTGGCCTTGCGGATCAGTTTGTTGAGTCTGTTGGCGTCTGCTACCCTCAGCCTGCTGCCCCAGAATGCAACTGCAAAGAGGATAGCACTGGCCACCACAGACTCATAAAACAGCCTCAGCATCATCCTACAGATGTTGAAGGACCTCAGCCTCCTCAGGAAATAGAGACCGCTTTGGCCCTTCCTGTAGAGGGCTTGAGTGTTCTTGGCCCAGTCCAGTTTATTGTCCAAGTGCACTCCCAGGTATTTGTAGTCCTCCACAATGTCCACACTGACCCCCTGGATGGAAACAGGGCTCACTGCTGCCTTGGCTCTCCTTAGATCCACCACCAGCTCCTTAGTCTTTGTCACGTTGAGCTGTAGATGGTTCTGCTCACTCCATGTGACAAAGTCCCCCACCACAGCTCTGTACTCAGCCTCGTCACCCTCGCTGATACATCCAACCACAGCAGAGTCATCAGAAAAGTTCTGAAGATGGCAAGACTCTGTGTGGTAGTTGAAGTCTGTGGTGTAGATGGTGAAGAGGAAGGGAAGAGGACAGTCCCCTGCGGGGCCCAATGTTGCTGACCACTCTGTCTGACACACAGTGTTGCAGGCGCACATACTGTGGTCTGCCAGTCAGGTAGTCAACAATCCAGGACACGAGAGGGATCCACCTGCATTGCTGTCAGCTTCTCACGCAGCAGGGCCGGCCGGATGGTGTTGAAAGCACTGGAGAAGTCAAAAAACATGACCCTCACCGTGCTTGCCGGTTTGTCCAGGTGGGCGTAGATGCGGTTGAACAGGAAGATGATGCCGTCCTCAACTCCCAGTTGGTGCTGGTAGGCGAACTGGAGAGGTCTCACCATGGGCCGCAGCTGTTCCAGAACCAGTCTCTCCAGCGTCTTCATAATGTGGGAGGTCAGTGCCACGGGTCTGTAGTTCTTGGCGTCACTGGGACGTGGCGTCTTTGGCACAGGAACGAGGCAAGATGTCTTCCACATCACAGGGACCCTTTGGAGACTACGGCTCAGGTTGAAGACATGGTGAAGGACTCCACATAGCTGAGAGGCACAGGCTTTGAGCACCCCAGGATGGATACCATCAAGGCCCGCAGCCTCATCAGAGTGGAGTCTGGTCAGCTGTCTTCTTACCTGGTCAGCAGTGAGGCATTCAGAGGTTACAGGGGGCAGGGGAGGGGAGTCAGGCTGGAGAGAGTGTTAACCTGAGGGCTAGAAGAGGGGAGTAGGGATCTCCCAGGAGGAGGGCGAGGGACAGTGGGGGAAGGGGGAGTAGTGGGGTTGGAGGTGAGACAGCAGTTGTGTTAATGGGGGTATGGGCAGGGGCAGGAGCATCAAATCTGTTAAAGAACAGATTAAGTTTGTTGGCCCTGTCTAAGCTGCCATCAACTCCTCTGCTGCCAGTCGGTCTGAAGCCAGTGATGGTCCTCATGCCGCTCCAGACCTCCCTCATGTTGTTCTGCTGGAGTTTACGCTCCAGCTTCTTCCTGTACTTCTCCTTAGCCTCCCTGATCTTCACCTTCAGGTCCCCCTGAATGGCCCTCACCTCCTCCCTATTCCCAGCTCTGAAAGCCCTCCTCTTTGTATTCAGGATGTTCTTGATTTCTTTTGTTGTTTGGGTAACACTGAACAGTCTTTGCTGGGGCAGTGCAGTCCACACAGAAGTTTATGTGGTCTGAGATACACTCAGTCAGCCCATCTATGTCCTCTCCATGTGGCTCACAGAGTGCATCCCAGTCTGTCACCTCAAAACATCCCTGAAGTGTCTCATAGGCCTCCCTCGACCTTCTCCTCACTGTCCTTGAGGTCACAGGTTGCCTTTTCACCAGAGGCACATAGCAAGGGTTGATGTGAACCAGGTTTGGTCGGATCTGCCCAGTGGGGGGAGGGGGGAAGAGCTGTATGCGTCCCTGACATTAGCATACAGCAGGTCCAGGGTCCTCTCCTTTCTAGTATGGCAGCTCACATACTGGGTGAAGTTAGTTAGTGTGGTTGTTTATATGTTGTGTTATATGACATCTATTAAATGATTCTGGCAAACGAAAATCACCAAAATTATGATTATGGTTATTTTTGAAAAATAACTGTTGTTGTACAACCAGCAAGGGGCCTTCTATGTGTCTAACCCGAATTTCCATTTATATGACACCTATTTAATGGTTTTGGAAAAAACAATTCACCAAAATTAGAAATATGGATATTTTTTAAATGTAGGTGCTGTAGTACAACTACCATTACAAGTAATAATTCAGGTAAGTTTGGCGGCACTACCTTATTTAATCAGCAAATTAATAAATATTTGGTGGTATCTCTTTTTGGTGTTTTAATTTGTAGACGGTCCCTAAGCACTCGTCTCACTGCCGTCTCTTCACCGGCTGCTCATACAGACCGATGTTATTTCTCCAGAACGAAGGACGGAATTGATCCCGGAAGTTAGAATCTGTGAATGTCTTTCTAACTTTACCGAAGTAACGGACTTTTCCTGTCTACTACAACGACTCTCATTTGCCGCTAGCCGTTGACGTCTCCTCTCCTCCGGCCAGCTGTTAGACTCATCACCCTCCTCTGTGCAACGGTCCGACATCATGCTAACCTGTCGACGTAAGGTGTAAGTAGGGTAGCATTATATACGTCTGCATTACCGGTGTTAACGCTAGCTAACATGGATGTGTAAATTATACTAATCCCACCCATTTAGTGAGGTCATTATCATCCTTCCGTTTCTTTGTCGTTAACGGTGCAGTCGTTAATGTGATAGCAGCAGTTGACCGTTATTAATCTGAACGTGAGCTATGTCTTGATCGCCTTAAAATCTGAACCGGAGGGATGTTTACAGTCTTAAAGGATCCTAAAGGATCAGACCTTTAGTTTAGGGGGACTTACGATGTGACACGGATACAGCCTTACAAAATTGTTAAAAATATATGTTTTTTATTATTATAATTTTTAGGGTGGGCTGAGATGAAATTAAAAAGGATCTAAAATCGCCCAGTGACATTTTAAAAGTAACTTGTAGAAATGTCTAAGTGAGGATACATGTACAGCTAAGTAGCAGGCACAATAACCTATAGATTTAGACAAGCATAAGGGGATAAATAGTTTTTTAACTGCAACTGTCAACGGTTCCTCAATTGTAATTTCTCAGCAGTTAAATAGCTACATGAATTAAATGCAATTTGTCCACTGCATATAGCCTACATAGCAGCAGAGGTGCCTTTCCGTCAGGGGCTTTGACAGGATCACTCAATTATTTGATAGGTTACAATTTTGATTATACATTTCTTTAAATCATAGGCTAATGTCCAAAATGTATTTATTATTAATGTCCATTAATTATTTATCCATTCTGGTTTCCATTCCACCTATTGGGCAGTTCTTGCAGTCAGCACTTGGAATTAGAAGTGTCTCTTTATCTAGTGATTTCACAAGCAAAATCTCCTAACTTGCATGGGCTTGCACCTGTGTACGTACAGTGGTGTGAAAAAGTGTTTGCCCCCCTCCTCATTTCCTGTTCCTTTGCATGTTTGTCACACTTAAGTGTTTCGGAACATCAAACCAATTTAAACAATAGTCAAGGACAACACAAGTAAACAAAATGCAATTTGTAAATGAAGGTGTTTATTATTAAAGGTGAAAAAAAATCCAAACCATCATGGCCCTGTGTGAAAAAGTGATTGCCCCCTAAACCTAATAACTGGTTGGGCCACCCTTAGCAGCAACAACTGCAACCAAGCATTTGCGATAATGTGCAATGAGGCTTTTACAGCGTCCTGGAGGAATTTTGGCCCACTCATCTTTGCAAAATTGTCCTAATTCAGTTACATTAGAGAGTTTGAGCATGAACGGCCTTTTTAAGGTCATACCACAACATCTCAATAGGATTCAGGTCAGGACTTTGGCTAGGCCACTCCAAAGTCTTCATTTTGTTTTTCTTCAGCCATTCGGTGGTGGACTTGCTGGTGTGTTTAGGATCATTGTCCTGCTGCAGAACCCAAGTTCGTTTCAGCTTAAGTACACGAACAGATGGTCGGACATTCTCCTTCAGGATCTCTTGGTAGACAGCAGAATTCATAGTTCCTTTTATCACGGCAAGTCTTCCAGGTCCTGAAGCAGCAAAACAGCCCCAGACCATCACACTACCACCACCATATTTTACTGTTGGTATAATGTTCTTTTTATGAAATGCAGTGTTCCTTCTACGCCAGATATACTTGGACACACACCTTCCAAAGAGTTCCACTTTTGTCTCATCGGTCCACAGAATGTTGTCCCAAAAGTCTTGGGGATCATCAAGATGTGTTGTGGAGAAATTGAGACGAGCTTTGATGTTCTTTTTGCTCAGCAGTGGTTTTCTCCTTGGAACTCTGCCATGCAGGCCATTTTTGCCCAGTCTTTTCCTGATGGTGGAGGCATGAACGCTGACCTTAATGAGGCAAGTGAGGCCTGCAGTTCTTTGGACGTTGTTGTGGGGTCTTTTGTGACCTCTTGGATGAGTCGTCGCTGCGCTCTTGGGGTAATTTTGGGCGGCCGGCCACTCCTGGGAAGGTTCACCACTGTTCCATGTCTTCGCCATTTGTGGATAATGGCTCTCACTGTGGTTCGCTGGATTCCCAAAGCTTTGGAAATGGCTTTATAACCCTTTCCAGACTGATAGATCTCAATTACTTTCTTTCTCAATTGTTCCTGAATTTCTTTGGGTCTCGGCATGATGTGTAGCTTTTAAGGATCTTCTGGTGGACCTTACTGTGTCAAGCAGATCCTATTTAAGTGATGCCTTGATTGTGAACAGGTGTGGCAATAATCAGGCCTGGGTGTGGCTAGAGAAATTGAACTCAGGTGTGGACAACCACAGTTATAGTATGTTTTAACAAGGGGGGCAATCACTTTTTCACACAGGGCCATGATGGTTTGGATTTTTTTTCACCTTTAATAATAAACACCTTCATTTACAAATTGCATTTTGTGTTTACTTGTGTTGTCCTTAACTATTGTTTAAATTGGTTTGATGTTCAAACACTTAAGTGTGACAAACATGCAAAGGAACAGGAAATGAGGAAGGAGCAAACACTTTTCACACCACTGTAGCTCTCTATTAGTACATTGTGTGTGCCCTGGGGCTGTGTGGCCTACTTCTGATGACATATAGCACAACATGCAGAGCATCTGGCCACTTCAAGACTGTTTGCATAGTTTATTTTCCTTAATTGTGCAATTAATTCTCTCTACCTGTCCTAAGCTTTTGGGTGACAAGGAAATGCAACTAGAGGATGGGTTAAACACGGCTTAGAGATGGCATACAGTGGTTTGTATAAGTTTACACACCCATGCTAAAGTTGATCAAAAAGAGGAATTAAAAACATCTTTTGGAAATTGATCTTAATGTCTTAATTAAAAAAAATTAGGAAAATCCAACCTTTTAAGGACACCAATTTTCTTTGTAAATGAATAATATATTGTAAATAAATACATGTTCTTCCTTAAAATACAGGGGGCATAAGTATACACACCCCTATGATAAATTCCCATAGAGCCAGGCATTTTTATTTTCAAAGGCCAGTTATTTCATGGATCCAGGATATTATGCATCCTTATTAAGTTCTCTTGGCTTTTGGAATTAAAATAGCAGGATGCATAGTATCTACCTCTATGGGAATCTGCCTGCCTCTATGGGAATTTAACATAGGGGTGTGTATACTTATGCCCCTTGTATTTTAAGGAAGAACATTTATTTATCTACAAAACATTATTCATTCACAAAGAAAGTGTCCTTAAAAGGTTGGATTTTAAATTTTAATTAGGTTAAGATCAATTTCCATAAGATGTTTTTCAATACTCTTTTAATCAACTTTAGCATGGGTGTGTAAACTTATGGAAGCCACTCTCCAATTCTTCAATATGTGTCCCAAGTAAGTAACTCTAGGCTGGCAGAATTGCAACTAAAAGAGGAGAATTTCCAGAAAAGAAGGCAGAACTCTAACAATTACACAAAAATGTTCAACACTAACTATAGAGAGCTATGGACACAGCTGCGACAGCAGAATAAAGCAACACCAAGGCAGACAACAGGGTGACGTATAATGTTGTAGATACAGTAATATGTGTTCATGTGTTTCTTTATAAACATGAATAGAAGTACTAAGTTCTGTTTGTTCATCCTTCTTGTCGACAGAGTTCATTTGGCAGCATCAGTTGCTGAGGACAAAATGATGCCATCATCGCCAGTGTGACAGCATAGAGTGAAACAGGGCCTGATCATGGGAGACAGGAGGTCAACATGTGCCGAAATTTGTCCAAATATACTCTCATCTTCCTCTTTCTAGCCTTGTCTGGGCTCTACTTCCTGCTACGCAACATCCACACTGTGGAGGTAAGAAGAGAAGTCAAAAGTCAAAAGTCTGCTTTATTGTCAATTTCTTCACATGTCAAGACAGACAAAGATATCGAAATTACATTTCCCTCTATCCCACGGTGGAGACAAGAGACAAGTGGGCTACACATTGGTTTTCTCAATTACCTTGAAAGGAAATGCATACTGATTATTTACACTTTTATCTTTGAGTAGTGTGTAATGTATTTTATTAATAATACTTTAGACATTCAGGACAGTTATGGTGCAGAACCTTTCTTTGCAACTGAATGGAAATACATTATTATTATTATTATTATTATTATTATTATTATTATTATGCCATGTTATTAAGAACTCCACTGTTGAAAGAAGCTTAAGTCATTTTCAACACATGATAAAATTCACTATATATGGTGACACAATCCTCTATTATAGGCGAAAGCCTATTTTGGTTAAACATGCAATAGTATTTTTCCCTTTTATGCATTTTTGTCTGCATAGGTTGATGTTCCCATCTCTTGCATCAGCTCTTAACTTTCCTCCCGTTCTCTTCAGAACTGGAACTGCCACACTATTTCAGCCCTTTACCAGCTCCAGAGCAGGATCCAGTCATCCTTCGTCCCAGTGAATCTCCCTACTTTTCATCACAATCGCACCTTCTGTGCCCATCTGGGCCAGAAACCGTCCCCTGAAGATGAACTGGAGGAGCGCTACCTGTTGGACTCTATCGCCTGGCCCGGGCCTCCACCTCGCTCTACACCACCTGCCCTGCGCCACACGAGTGACCCCGTGCACAGTCTGTTTGCCGTCCTTCCCACTAAGGGAGCAAGGGAGTGGCATGTGGGCGACCAGCTCGAGGCTCTCATCCAAATGCATGACTTCCAGGGTCGTCCCAAGCTACGGAGGGGATTTCATTTTGGCCAGGCTGCACTCACCGGAGCTTGGAGCAGGTGTAGCAGGTAAAGTGCTTGACCACAGGAATGGATTTTATTCTGCTATGTTTCCACTCCTCTGGGTCGGTTCTGCACAGGTTGAAATTACATTGGTACACCCAAGTGAGGCTGTTGCTGTGCTGCGACGATTGAGAGAGGAAAGGCCCGATCGAGTGTTTTTCAAGAGCCTGTTCCGCCTCGGCTTCTGTCTGAAACTACTGTGTGCAACATGTGTCTACCCCCTGACCACCAGCCTCTGTGCAACTACACAGACCTTTACACAGGGGAACCCTGGTACTGCTACAAGCCTAAGATGCTCAGCTGTGACACCAGAATCAACCATGCCAAAGGAGGTTATCTGAAACACCTCATCACCAACAAAGAAGCATTGCTTTTTCAGAGGTTTGTGCTATTATAGGATGAGGGAAATATGTTGTAATATTACATACATTTGTGTTGTATAAAAAGATAAGTCAGGTATTATTATCTGAACCAAAACCAACAATAAATGATTTTGACTAACAAGTGTTGCCTGTTTAGCCAAAGCCTAATCTAATGTTTTCCTCTGTGCCATAGACCTTAAGTGTTATAAACACGTAAATGAGCCACAGTGTAGCACTGGGTAACATTTTTCATTTATTCCGATGAACATGGACACTGTAGTTTATTTTGAGTCTTTCCCACAAACACCATTCTGATGCAGAATATTAATTTTTCACTACATTTTGACCAGTTTTTAAAGTTGTATATCTTGAGTAGGAGCTGGGCTGAGTGGCATATATTGGCTGGGAAGTTGGAAATTAACGCACCATTCGTGTTGGGGTTTTTTCAGTAACAAAAATATAGAATATCACCAGTGAACCATAACACTGTGTGTTTTTACACTGATTTAATTCTGTGTCTTTTTCCTTAGTGGTGTAAACATTAAAGTTCATACACGCTTCAGGACCTGACAGAATCAACGTGTTGCCTCCCAGGAAAGGTACGGTAAACTTGCAGAGTAACATTTGTAGTTTGTGCGTCATGTCACATGCTTTGATTTATTCCATTGCTTTAATTTTGTCTGCAACATTTCTTGCTCTCTATCAGAAATAGATGTAGAAAGCAGCAGTATAAAACCAGAACCTCTTAACTAGCACCGTCTGGATATTACTACGAGGACTCATGGAGGCCATTAAGTGGCTTTGCATTGCACCAGTTCAATGAATCATCTGACATCACTCAGTGTTTGAAGAACAAGGTGATCAACATGTATGGAGACTCTACCGTCAGGCAGTGGTTTGAGTACCTCATTGCTTTAGTACCAGGTGAGTGAGGTCTTTTTGTTTCATCTTATATATTTACACTTGTGTATCTTTCCCACTGCAACTTCTTTTAATTTCACCTTCCCAGGATTAAAGGAGTTTAATCTGGACAGTCCTAAAAACGTTGGGCCTTTCATGGCAGTGGACAGCACTCATAATATTCTTTTGAAGTACCGCTGCCATGGCCCGCCCATCCGCTTCTCCACTGTCATGTCCACTGAGTTGCGGTACATTTCAAACGAGCTGGACGGCCTCTCTGGGGGTCCCAACACCGTCGTGGTCCTCAGCATTTGGGCCCATTTCAGCACCTTTCCTGTGGAGGTGTACATACGGCGGCTCCGTCACATTAGGCGGTCCCTGGTGAGACTTCTTGAACGAGCGCCGCGACGATTGTTGTGATCCGCTCAGGCAACCTCCAAGCCCTGGACCAAGAGGTGAGCC
>JABXJD010002426.1:37500-42500 GCA_013375575.1 Percina caprodes
AGTTTTAGTATTTAACAGAACCGTACAATATTGTCCCATTTTTAACTCATAATTTTCTCCAAACTCAGCATTAACAAATTTTAGTTTCATTAGTAACAAAGCTACACAGCAGTTAAACATAAGAAGAAGCATTTCAAATGTCATGAAAGTGGATAAACCATTTCACCAACCATTGGCGTCTTTGGACTGAACTTATGAGTTAACTTGGGCGTCTTCTCTCTGTGGTTTGTTTGCTTGAATGACTGAGCACCTCAATGTCTTAACAGGTGTTCCAAATCAGTGCTAATGACTGATCAGGTGCAAACTGCCAGTGCTGCTGCTGCTGGTGCACTCTGGGAAGTGCAGTTTTATGAGAGCGCATCATTCCTGTGCTTCAGCTTAACACCTCCCACTTGAGCTCCTGGTTTTCCCAAACCCAGAGAGGTCACACAAGCCCTTCATACTTCTACTTGTTCTTCAATGGGAAGTAGAATGACAAGACGTCTAACATCTCTATGAAGAATTGTGGCTGGGATTTTAGTTTGAAGCCTCTTGGTTCTTTCACTGCTTGCCCTTGACAGCCCGTCTTTGCCGTTTGCTTTTGTGATGTGAACAGGATAGCTGGGAAAAGTCTTCACAAGCACGTCTCTTACAATGCCTTTGCTGTCAGTATTGACATCAACCACTCTAGCCAGCTTGTACTGTCCTCTCAGGGCGTTTTGGTCAGCTAACCAGACCACATCTCCAACAGCAACATTTCGCTCTTTGGTGTGCCATTTGTTCCTTATGAACAAATTAGGTCCAGCAAATTGGCTCCATTTCTTCCAGAAATTGCTTACCTCTGCTTCAATACGTTTAAGTCTTTTGTAAGGATAGCCTTCAAACTTGAAATCTCCACAGTCTCCCTTTGGATTGGCACGTCCTAAAAGCAGAGAATTTGGGGTAATGTACTCTACACAGTCTTCTCTGCTCTGAGTTCTTGCATCAATGGGTCTCTCATTTGCAAGGTTGGCTGCCATGTAGAGAAAGGTTTGGAATTCTCCCCATGTGAAAACACCATCTCCACCAAGGTTACTCAAAGCCCGCTTTACTATTTTGACAGCTGCTTCTGCTGCCCCATTCCTATGGGGAGAGTCTGCAGGGTGGATCTTCCATGACCAGTCTGTACCATGCTTGGCAGCTGTGTCCTCAAGTTCAGACTTGTTTAGTTGGTTAAGGAATTTGTGAAGCTTTTCCAGTGCAGGTCTGGCTCCCACAAAGTTAGTACCAGGGTCTGACCAGAGTTTCCTGGGATGCCCTCTAAGTGAAGTGAACCTTTGATAGGCTAGCAGGAATCCTTCGGATGACATGTCACTCACCACTGTGTATGGCTGTGAAGCCATACAACAGAAGACTATTCCCCATACTCTGAGTCTAGTTCTCTTCTTGACCTCATCTTTCACTTCATAAGGGCCGAACAGGTCCATGGTGGTGAATTCAAAGGTGCAGCTGGGCCTGTTCGCTCTAGAGGCAGGTCAGCCATGATTTGTTTACACCGTTTTGCCTTGTTTTTCCTGCAGACCACACAGCTGTCAACCATTTTCTTTGCAAGTCTACGGCCTTTTATTACCCAGGCTTTCTTCATACGGAGAAGGGTTCCTGCCGCTCCTCGTGGTTTGCTTTGTGGGATTCTTGTGCCAGCAGTGTAGACACCCATGCTTCATATGGTAAAACTGGCACTGCTGTCTTATCTTCATTGAACATCTGAATTCTGCCTCCGCAAACTAGCAGTCCAGAGTTCACATCTTTGTATACTGCCAGTCTGCTAAGAGTTGTCTCTGAAAAAACTGTGCTGTCCTGAGCTGCGAGGAAGAGGTCTGTAAGTGCATCTTCATGGTCTTTGACAGTCATCACAGCCTGCTTGGGTGATCTTACCTCCCACTCTGACTGTTTATGGGCCTGACACTTTTTCTTCAACCACTGCTTGGCAGCTAGACAAACCCAGGCAACGACTCTCACCAGTTTGAACAGGTTACTGAATCTTCTTACATCCACAAGTTCTTTAACCCATCCAGTGGGCCTTCTTCCTAGAAGAGGTGGGTCACTTCTCTCTTGAGATTCACTCTTTGGACTTTCCTGAGTTCCTTCCTGCTGACTCCTCACTTGAGCTCTTGTCAATGCACATGAGAATGCCTTCCTCTGGAGCTTGTTTACACTTTCCCTGGCCTGAGCTGCAACCTCTCCAGCTGATTTTATAGGCCACTCCTCTAATGGCCACTTCAGGAACTCTGGTCCATTTTGCCATGTGGAATTCTCCTTCAAATCTCCAGGAGTGCCCCCTCTTGTCATGATGTCAGCTACGTTTAGATCTCCACGGATCCACCACCAGTCTTGCATTAGTCCAGCCTTCTGGATTTCACCCACTCTATTCGCAAAGAAGGTTTTGTACCCATAACTGACTCTTTGAATGGCTCCCAAGACAGTTTGACTGTCAAGGAGATGGAACCATCTCTCGATCTTCATTCGAGCATGTTTTCCACATACTTTCTGATCCTGGCTGCAAAGACAGCACCACACATTTCAGCTTTTGCTTCTCCCTTTGATCCAGGGGTGTAAGTTTGGCTTTTGATTCAACAAATCGAACCTCAGTACCTTGACTTGTCTCCCATCGTAAGTACATCACAGCGCCGTAGGTTTTGTCACTTCCATCCGAGAATGTAATGCCCCAAGGTTTCCCTTTCCAGCCAGCTGGTGTGAGGCTCCTGTTGAATCTTACTTGTCCAAGCTGCACATATTCTTCAAAAAGCTGTATGGCTTCTTCCCTGAGGCTTTCTGAAAGAGGTTGGTCCCAGGTTTCTTGGGTTAGTTTTCCACCCCCTCCCTCCTGAAATGCTTTTCTAACAAGAATTGCTCCCTTCTGTTTGACAGGTGTAACTAAGCCAATTGGGTCGTACAGTCCAGCCACTTGGCTTAAGAGAGCCCTCCTAGTCAGTGGTTTAGGTGTCCCAGTTCTCACCTCCTCCTTGAGAAGGTCTTTTCCAACTCTCATCTTCTTTTTCCTTTTGGAAAAGTTGACTGAGGTTAACATGTACAGCTTGTCTTCATCCACTTGGTAGCCGATACCCAAGGCTTTGTTATCTCCGCCCTTCATTTGATTTGGAAGAATTAAGGTTCTACCTTGTGTCTTTGTTAGAACATCTGTCTCAGCTCCTTGTCTCCCACTTTGCCCTGACCGGACCCATGGTTTAAGGAAGAAACCTCCAGCTTTCAAGATCTCTTCAACATTTGCTGTGATCTTGTTAAGTTTATTCAGGTCATTTTGGGAGGTTAAGATGTCATCCACATAGCTGTCCTCTTCAATGACTCTGCGCTCATCCTCCGAATGGAGATATTTGGGCAGGCGTGCCGTTTCCCTCATAGCCAACTGAGCAATGCAACCAGCAGGTCTGTCCCCCATGTTGACTCTGGTAATTGCATATTCACTTATCTTTTCATCTGGGCTGTCCCTCCAGAGGAACCTGTGAAGATGCTTCTCACGCTCCTCCAACCATACAGAGTTGTACATCTTTTGATGTCTCCTAGAGCTGCATACGTTCCTTCTCTGAACCTCAGGACGGCTCTGATAGGGTTGAGAATCGGTCCCTTCAGAAGAAGATCATTCATGCCCACACCTTTGTATTTCTGGCTACTGTTCCATACAATACGAACTGGTGTTGTCACAGAATGGGGGTTTGGTGCCACCAGATGACTCACATACCACACTGGTCCATTCCACTCATCCATGATTTTGTTGGTGAGTTTTATGGCTGCGCCTCGTTCAACCATTTCATGGATCTGGGTAGCATATGCAACTTTCCAGTCTGGCTCTCTGCTTAGTTGCTTCTCCATCCTTAAGAAACAAGCCTGGACTGCACTTTTGTTGTTTGGGAGAGAAGCTGGATCTACCGTCCACGGATACTTTGCATCCCAATGCGGAGCTGGTGAGTGAGTATCACCCTTCTTGTAGGTGAGGCCTCCTTTAATAACCTCTAGCTCTCTCTCTCTCTGCCAGGGTCATTTCTTTTCCTCCTGGTGGACAGTTTCCACATCGGCATCCTCCACATCTTGGCTCACATGCCGCGCCGATACTGTCCCAGCGCCACCACTCAAGGAACTCCCGGTTACTGGCAGCTGCAAATTTGGTCTGAGCCACATCCTCCTGCAACTGGGATGTGTCAGTAGTTGGACTTGTGATTTCTTGGTATTTGACAGCTGCTGTCCTCATGGAGCGAGCAAAGTGTGTTTTGGACTCATATACTGCAACCTCCACTTCTTCAAATAAGTCGGGATGTGCTCCACCCAGTCTTCCCAATGGGCCCTCCCACAAGACGAGGTCTCCAATGATTTTTATCCTCTGGGGAGCGAGTCTTCCCTCTCTGTGGCTAATGAGAAGTTCAATCTCTTCTGGCCTTTCCAATTCTTCTAGTTTGACTTCTGGGAAGATTTTCTTCAACTTCTCAGGTTCAATTACTTGATGCACTCTGGCAATTTCGTCCAAGCCGTAACAGACCATTTCATGAGCTCTTTCTGTTCCTTTAAGTGTCTTGACTCTAACTTTGAGGAGATACCTTTGTGTTCTCACCTTCATGGTCATCCCACCAACTCCATGCACAACTAGAGTTATCTTCTCTCGTCTTAACCTCAGTCTTTCCGCAGCCTTATGGGTTATGTAGTTTGTATCTGATGCAAGGTCAATTAAAGTCCCAATCTTCTGCCCTGCATTTGCAGTGACTTGCATCAACATCATGATGACAGGAAGTTCAGAAAGTCCATTCCTCTGCAGTAGCTCAGACTGGCCTGAAGCATCGAATGTCACTGCAGTTTTGCTGGTGTTGGTGAAAGCCTTTCTGCATCGATCTGCCATTTCTGGGGAAAGTTCAGACAAGATTTTCTCTTGTTCCTCGGTTAGTTTACTTTCACCTCTGCTGTCTCTTCCACCCTCTCTTTTTTCTCCTCTTCTGACTTCTCCTTTGGGCAGAGGAAAAAATGGTGGTCGGGGCACC
>JABXJD010002426.1:47500-53097 GCA_013375575.1 Percina caprodes
ATAAGGTTGGGTTGAGTCAGTTTTCAGCTCCATGTGAAAACTATCATGCCACAACATACCTCCATAATATTTGAAACAAATGATTGCGGTTACATATTTCATTGCAGTGTGAGGGAGGGGGCTGATTGCACAGAAAGATCACTCACCTTAACTGCAATCTTGAAGGACACCTCTCTTATGGTGTTGAGAGGAGGATAAAGTCTTCCCTCAGCCAGGTTCTCCTCGGTTACCATGTCAGCTATCGCCTGAAACAATAAAGTTTATTGGAAGTAGAAGAAAACTTGACTACCGGTCATTTATCATAAATATGTGGTAACTGAAGACAATACCTCGGCCGTGGTGAGGAAGATGTCATCAGATATGTGTCGCACTCCACAGGCAATAACACCCAAAGCGACTCCAGGAAGAAGACATAGGCGTTGTTTCCCTGGCCGGGTAGAAGGTGCGTCCATCAGCCAGAGTCACCTTGTTGAACGGACTTCCACTGGCAAAGATGCCACGACCCTGAAGAAGAACAGAGAGAAAGAGGTAGAGAGAAAACACAGGCAGAAAGTGTGTCACTTAGAGATAACAGGAAGATAGGTTATCTTCTTGGTTGTTTGTTTAATTAAAGCTTTTTGATATTAACAAACGCCCGTTACATTCAAGCCATTGCCGAATGAGTTGCTACAAAGCTAATTTAAAAATCAGCTCCACACAACTCTCTCTGTATTTCCCAGTATGGCTTTGTTCAGAAACTAGTGTCGCCCGGCAACTTTCACACGCAGAAGCTTGATATTATTACCTCTTCTGAAGAGTCCATGTTTATTTAATCCCCCGGGTCCTCCTTGGCTACTAGCAACTGGGTGAAGGAAGGGCTGGGAGTGGTGCACGATCACATTGGGCTTGTATCATGTTGATGCGACAACAGTTTTGTTGTCATTACTTAAAATTCCTCTTGGGGGAGACAGAAACTACACACTATAGCTTTAAAGATAAATGGCGGAGATTACTAGGGTGCTGTGGAGAAACATTTGCAGGGGGCTGTAATGAAAAAATGCGGGACGTACCATAGATGTCAACAGAAACAGGATGGATGGATGAATGATTACTATGCTTTCTGACAAGAAAGAAGATGTTGTCTTGTAAATTCCAGCTGAAAAACAGCCAACCATGTGTCCATGCTGATATTGTTTTATCGTTATCCTAAAAAGTCAAGAAAGTTTGTTTTAATAAATATATATATATATATATATATATATATATATATATATATATATATATATATATATATATATATATATATATATATATATATATATTTCTTGTCAGTTGTTGACTAGGCCTTTGTGTTGACATATAAACCCACCTCAAAGTCTGGCCATATGCATCAAATAAAAACAGCAGTATTTGATAATCAATTTTACACAATTTCTCATATAAATTAAAGCTGGGGCAGTAATGTGCTATAATATACAGCAATATACCAATAGAAGCACAGAAAAAAGACTGCTAAATATTGCAGAGTTCATGAAAAAATAAATTTTCATTTGTGGTCTTTGTATGAGGGTTAGGGTATGTATGCAGTGTTTTTGTTATTTCTCATACCTACAAGCAATAGTACATTTGTGTGGGAAACACTGAATGTAGTGTTCTTTAAACCTGATAGATCAATCAGAAACTTTTCTATACTTTCTAACTGGGGCACCTCAAATCTACATTGAGGCTGGTTAGTACCTCTGTGAGCGTGTAGCACTGCTCTGCTGTGCACTCCGCCTTGCTGGTGGGATTACTCAGGGCAAAGATGATTGGCCTCTCATTGAAGGATGCCATGCCTTTGATAATCTTCTCAGTAAATGCTCCTGTGATAGCAGCCACTCCTTCATGTTCAGGAAATAGAACAGAGAATCCACAGAAATGACTATAAGTTCACAAGCTGATGAGACAATGTGAATAAAAAGGTGCCATTTGTAGGATTCAGACCACATGAGTCAATTATTTTAAGAAAAAATTATGTCCAAATTTTACCATTTTCACCTATGGATCCATTTGTGCTTATGTAATTATTTTCTGATAAGTTGATTAAAAGACTGAAAATATCTTCCAGTTAGTCACACAGTGTTTGAATTTAGATACATGAATACTTACATTTACATCTAAAAGCTTTGTGAATTAGTTGATTTGGAGCAAATTACAATCTTTTTTACTATGCCGCAAAGCTAGACACAAATTTACCTTTAATAAGTTTCTCTGTTTTTCCACAACTGTTCAGGAATGACCACAAATGGATGAAACAACAATGTGGGTTATTATAAAGGGTTTTATTTAACAACATTAAAAAATAAAAAAATAAAAATCACAATGTTCAGGTAGACTCACCTATGATCGCAGTGGGTTTGATGGTGTGCACCACCTCCTCCAGGGTCTTCAGATGTGGGTGATCATGAGCAAACTCCTCTTTCTCGTGGTTAAGATGGCCTCTTCCTAAATATGAGTAAAAGGATGGTACCGTTTTGTGATTTACACACACAGGGGATATCTGGGAAGGCCGAGTGAGTTGACAGGCACACTATACCTTTACAATGAGACCTTTTGAATCAACCAACCAGATCTTCTTTGCAGCTTCTTCTCTACTTAATCCCTGTTTGGCCATGGCCATCATGAGAAGATGAGCAATACCAAGAGCAGCCTGGCAAGAAAAAAGGGGATCATTTTCTAACAACCTTGGCTAATTTCAAATGAGTCAGAGTTGAGTCATTTCTTAGGGTTTACAGACAGTTATTTTTGTTTCAAAACAGAATAAAATCCTTGTGAGCAAGATCTTCTCACCTCACCCGCCCCCTGGAAAACAAAGGTGTGGTCTAAGAGTCTGTTCTTTGTGATCTTCAGAGCAGCTAAGATCCCGGCAACAGCTACTGAGGCTGTGCCTGAAAAGAAAAAAATCTCATCTGAAAAATGAGACACGCTGAATGTTGTGCAGAAACTATGTGTCATGACCATGAAGTCAATTTAAAAACATAAAATGCTAATTTTGTTACATGTTGATTAAAAGCAAGTCAGAACAAGTACAGTCACGATAATGGCCTCATAGCATTTTTCACAGTCAGATATTTGAGCATTTTCATGTTATATCTATATAATGTAAATGGACTGTTTTTGTATAGCGCTATATATATATATATATATATATATATATATATATATATATATATATATATATATATATATATATATATATATATATATATATATATATATATATATATATATATATATATATAATGTATATAATTGTTTACTGTCAGTTGCAGCAGTTGTAGTACAATATTTTCTTATGTTTTACGTCTATAAATGTCATCCTAACAGAAGCATTAAAAGCAGGAGTAGTTACCAGACAACTCCAGCAGAGGGAGTGTAGAGCTCCCACTTAATCCACATGATCTGACAAGTTTGTGTCAGTGCACATTTCATGCAAATATTCATAAGACTATACATCAGCATTTATTTTTAGAAATCTAAACATGTCTGTGGTGAACTGAAATCTTGAAAAGTGAGTGAACAACTCTGCAGTGTTTTTACTACATTGCAACATGCACAGAAAGTGCAACAAACATTGACAAAGCCAGGAATGAGGTGATCTTGCTGATGTTCTCCAATTCCGGGATTAATATCTCGGTCTTTGTCTCTTCCAGCAGCATTTAGGCATTAACCAAATTCTACTAAAAAAAAAGGTACAGTTACAAAAAATACAGCTCCTTTAAAAAAAAAAAAAAAAAAAATCACAACAGACTTTACAGTATTTGTTGTCTGTGCTATTGATGATGTTATTCCACAGTTACGGTTGCTTGTATCTTAGGAGTCATTTTTGGCTCTTGTTGGAAACAGGAAATAGTTATGAACTGATTATTTTATAGGTGTTCCTCTAAAATTGCGCTTAAATTTCAATCCCTGTTTTTGCCTCTTGCTTCTGAGAATGTGGTATTTCTGGGCTGGGAACATTGTGAGGGAGCAAAATAAGGTCATGTGGATTGTTTAGATGGAATTCAGTGTTATTTTGTTATCTATTTTAAATTTGAAAAAGTAATTAATATTGTAATTAAAAAGTGAGGCTTTGTGTTTTTAAGTACCTTGGATGTCGTCGTTGAAGGTGCAGTAGCGATTCCTGTATTTGTTGAGGAGGCGAAAAGCATTGGTGTTTGCAAAATCCTCAAACTGTATCAGACAGTTCATCCCGTACCTGCAGGACAACAGAGTGACAGAGTCAGACATCAGGAGTCGCTCGCACATTTCAGTCATTTGAACTTCCACTCACTTGTCTGTCACTGCCTGCATGAACTCGTCAACCAGCTCATCATACTCCTTTCCTCTGATTCTCTTGTGCTTCAGTCCAATGTATAGGGGGTCATCGAGCAGTGTCTGGATCAAAAATCAATCAGTCAGTCAATAAGAGACAACTTGGCATCCCATTTCTGTTTTAGAACTATCATAAATAGTTTCAAAAATGGACACTATAACGACTGATGAGAGGCAGATATAAAAACATCACTCCAGCCGTCCTTCAGCTCCGCGATCAAACACACCTGGTTGTCAGTGCCAACGTCCAGCAGTACAGGAAGACACTGCTGTGGCCGAACACCTCCACAGGCTGTGTAGAGTGCCAGCTTCCCAACAGGAATACCCATTCCAGCCTCCCAGGTCACCCAGGCCAAGGATACGTTCCCCGTCTGTCACCACAATGGCCTACACAAGAACACATATTAGTCATTTGTTTGGTAAGATTGTTAATTTCTCAGGCACTATTAGCGGTGTGTGTGTGTGTGTGTGCGTGTGTACCTTTATGTCTTCTTCAGGCCAAGAGTTGAGCATGGTGGCAATGTGGCCTTTATCATGGATGGTGATGAAAAGTCCTCTGTAAACAAGTAGGTTTAAATTTGAAGGCAGCAGTATTGATTTGATGATGCACGTTTAGATCCATTCCTGCACGCTGTTGGTTTTCAATCACTAAAGTTAGAAATGAAAATCAAACATCAGATACTTGAAACCTGCCTGAGAAAGGAAGTCCTCTAAACTGATTGTGTCAAATCCTTAATAAAAAAGAATAGGACATTAAAACCAAAGTAAAAGGATGTAAGCTAATTTAAAGTTAATTGGAAATATTAAAGACCACGCAGTGACAGAGGTCCATCTATGGATTTATTATTGCTTTCATTATTTTGTTGTTCCCTGTATCCCTCACACCACTGTTCACAATGTACCCACCTTTGGTTTGAATTAGTCCATAGTGTGCAACTGAGACATGATGTAAACAAAAGTAAACACTGACACAATAATTCACTCTGTTCTTTTGGTATGACAATCACAATGCAATTCAGATTAAACCCAAACTCTGAGTTCTTTGTGACTGATTCACTAACTCAAACCAGTTTTAAGTCTGCTTTAAGTGACATGAATGGAAACCAAACTCTCCTAGGAGATGGTGGTTAGGAATGTCAGGTATACACAATTGTTTTTCAAAACATGAAAAGTGCTCCTTCATAGAGAATGTTAAACCAAATGTAAAAATAAAACAATACCTAAAACTAATAGTATTGCTGTGCAGCTACAGTGTAGATGTGATG
>JABXJD010001414.1:0-27500 GCA_013375575.1 Percina caprodes
TCAGTCAGACAGACATTTATTATATTGGTTAAGAAGTACATAACATGTATTATCTGCTTTCGGTCGGTTTTGCTGTTAACTGATATGATGTACTCGCTGTTAGCTGCACTGTATAAACAGAAAATAATCAGGTGAAACGCTAAAAAATATTGATTCCAGGGAAAATAATTAATTTTAAAAATCATCGCAAGAAAACCCATGATACACAAGTGATACACATGATACCTCAAAGGGTAATCTATTATCAAAATTGTTTCTGAATATTTTTTGTTGTTGCCTTAATTAAGCTATTGTTCAAGCTTTAATTACAATTAATAGCATTTTCAATTTGTCTAAATCTTGTGGTCCAGTGTTGAACATTGAAGTAACTTCTACACTTGTTAAGAGATCCACCTAGCTCAGACTAAAGCAGTAGTCCTGCAATACATTTTCCCTTCATGAAGGTATATTTTGTCAACCCGCTTTTTATAAATAAGGGCAGACTAATTATACTATAAACACCTCCCAATATAATATAATGCAATGCAATACAATTCAACCATACCCCAAATGATGACACAAAAAAAAACACCTGAAAAGAAAGTGAGCATTATAACCTTCAGGATTCATTGCGTTAGGGCTGCATTGTGTTTAGATAGGAGTACCTAAAAAAACGAACTGTTTCTACTGTTCTACAAGTACCACACACACACACACACACACACACACACACACACACACACACACACACACACACACACACACACACACACACACACTCATACTCATACAGATCTGCTTGAAACTGATATTACCAAAAGGTACTGAGATTAAGGAGTCACATGGGACAGTCTGGTCTTTGCTTTGATCGGTTACTGGAGCTGTGGTTGTCAAGGACAACTTTCTGACCAGGTAATGAAGGGGCGGAGATTAAAACCACCTACCTCAGAAATGATTGGCCACAATAGAAGTTCTTGTTTGCCTGCAGCATAGTGCAGGAATGTGAGGCAAGCTGGTTTCCAGACCAGCAGCTTTTCCATGCATTCAGTAGCTACCTCTGTTTACGTGAGATATTTTGTGTTATTGCTTTGCAACATTTTGTTGTCCTGAAGCCAACGTTCAGAGATTGAGGACAGTTAAAAGGTCTTTCTTTAAAAAAATAAATAATTTAAGTACGCCCCAGGGAAGATGTCACTTTAACTTGGATCTGTCAGAGAGATAGCCTGTTAAGTGTGTGTCTGTACAGGTGGGCCACCTGCATCGCTATACCTTGCTGTCTGCCCGCCATATGAACCCATACGTACAACAAACATATTACAGGTGGACCCAAGCTCCTGTCCCTCTCGCCAGCTGAGAATTCCCGGTATTCTAGTGCTGTTCCCAGAATGTGATTAACCAGCAGTTTAGCAACACATCAGTCAGTCCTTATTGGTTTAATTCTGTTTTTAGTTGTTATTTTTTATTTTTTATTATTTTTAATGTATTAATTTCCCACTGTTATTGTTGTTGCTGTTATCTTGGTGTTTTGTTTGAAATAAAAAAGAATATCAAAATAATAATTTGAAACTATCTATCTGAATGAGTTATTGAAGTTTTTACTTTTGATGATTTTATGTGGGTTTTTTTTTCTATATCAATATTGGAAGGATATTCTTATATGAAGACAATAGATATCAAACCAGCACCTCTTATATTTTAACACATTTTTCTTCCCTTTGTTGTAAAAAAAACAACAAAAAAAACCCTACAGAGCTGTGTTTGAGTCTGATTCCAGTGGATTAGGTATCTGTTTCGCAAATACTCAGGATGGAGTTGCTTGACTGGATGGATTTGGTTTCATCTTTATGGCCATAAGAAAAGCCCAGCAAGCATGATTAGAAACATCAGGAAGAAAAACTTTGAAATTACACCAAATGATGTAATGAATATCCACCGTTGAGAAAAACATATCTGCCAAGTTTAATTTTTTCCCCCCTTTCTACGTTGTTTTTTATTTTAGGTCCAAAAACCGTTTTCTTCTGGGCCCCGGTGTTTAAATGGGTAAGTGCATTTTTTCAAAAGTTTAATTTGGGTAGGTAGACCGCAGCCCAGTGTTCCCCCTTCAAGCGTAACTCTCGCCAAAATTCAACCTATGTTCTTTTTGTGAATGGACCCGAGTCAAACTTTAGTTTAAACGCATAATTAGGACAAAAGTGCCACTTTTAAGATTTGGGTTTTCAGTCAAATGGCCTTTTGACTTGACAGGCAAGATGGCAGCAACCAGAAAAACCAACTGCTACAGTGAGTTGTTTTTAGTAAACTCCGTGTACACAAACAATGTTCTCAATGCTTGAGTTCATGTGTGGTGATACTTCAAGCAAAGTTGTGTCGAGCATTTTGATGCTATCGTAGTAGCACCCCTAGCACGCCCATTCAAAAGGCTATTTGAAAACAAAAATACGGTAAATCATTTTATTTTGGATTATCTGGATTATTTAGTGTTGGCAGAAATGTGTTTAAGGTCGGGGACCATTATCATAGACATAAAGGACTTAAGCTGTCAGCATTTTGTAATTATTAGTCTCATCAATTCAAATAGATGAATGTGGTCTCTTCCCCTCGACAGGGTCTGGTAGCAGCCGGTTTGGCTGACATGACTCGACCAGCAGAAAAACTCAGTACCTCCCAGTCTGCAGTGCTGACAGCCACAGGTAAGGTTACATCGATTTTAATATGAACTCCAAATGGAGACTTTACCATTTAGCCTCTGATGACATAATGTCTTAATTAATTTTAAAATGGATGAAGTGTGATCAAGGAAAGACCAATAAAATATGTCCTGTACATAAAGGTATATTGCGCATTTATTTTATATTAATGTCCGTTACATTCAAGCCATTGCCAAATGAGTTGCTACAATGCCAATTAAGCCTATCAGTTCCACAAAACTCTCTCTGTATTTCTCAGTATGGCTATGTTTAGAAAATGGTGCGTGAGAGTGATGCGTTTTACAATTACAAGTTAATTACCTCTTCTAAAGAGTCAGTTTTTTTAGTTTTTTTTTATCCTTGATTTGACGGGTTAAGCGCTACTAATCACCAAAGGTTTGCGTTATGTGGATGCCCGACAGTGTTGTTGTAATTACTTAGAATTCCTCTGCACACTGTAGCTTTAAATATTGCACACTTAGTCGAATGATTTTCAAAATATATACGGCTGTGAATTGTTTTTATCTCTGCCTTGTTCCGTCTGATCAGTTCACTGGTTCAGAGAGAATATGTCCAATCTGTGCTAAAGGTTGTGTGATGCATCTGCTTTTGCAATACGTTTCTTCAAACAAATCTTATCTGTTACTGCCGAAACTCAGACTCTGTTCTCAACAGCTGGTTCACCATTAGTGTGCATAAGCATAACCTTACGACTGACCTTCTTCCACCAGGCCTGATCTGGTCCAGATACTCCTTGGTCATAATCCCGAAGAACTGGAACCTGTTTTGTGTCAATTTCTTTCTTGGCTGCGCTGGAGGCTCCCAGCTCTACAGGATTTGGAGGTTTGTGTGTTTATTGTGGTTAATTTACAGTCTGACTTTATTTCTGTTAAAACTACTTTCACGATCAATTGTATTATACATGTATATATTATATCATTGTATTATATATGTGATGCAAGATAAGTGCAAAGTAAAGTTTTGTTAAATATGTATTCCTTATGCATAGCTGATTAGAAGTTGAGCTTATCTATCTGTCAAGCTCAGTGAACCGCATTGAGCAAAAGGTTCCACTCAGCTGTCAGGACATGCTGCAAGACCTTCCATTACATCACTGGTGACTTTGTTGTTTACTCTATTCTTGCGTGGTGGTTTACATTTAGTTTGTTTGACTATGACGGAGAACGGGTTGTTGAAACTGGCCCCTCTCTTTGTGTTTATGTCCCGCTGGCTGGCTGATCGTCCATTTACTACTGAGCTTGATTGGTTGTGCCATACAGTATTTGTATTCGCCTAAGTAAAACTAAGTAAAAGTATTATTTATTAAAATGAATGATACATAGCAATCACTTAAATGTTGCTACAGCTCACGTGTGTTTCTTTATTTACTGTGATCAGGCAGCACATGAAACTGCAGAATAAGGTAAAAAAATATAAAATCCTAATTTAAAATAATGTAATTTTCTTCTCCAATAGGCACAACCAGCAACTGAAGGCACAGGCTAAAGAGGCTGCAGAGTCCTGATTGCTTTTCTGTTGCCAACACTTCCTTCAGTGGACTTAAAGGAGACATCAACATGCCCCATCCCATCATCTCTACATTGTCTCCATAACACCCATGCCATAACCATAATTATACCACATTAAGCCTGTTGGAAATGTGCACTTTTCCTTGAATTTCAGATTTCTTCAGGATGTAAAAAACAAGAGTCAGAACTGTTTTAACACACACTTAAGAATTGTGGTCATCAACGCACAAGTCCAAAAACTTGTATGATTGTACATTCTTTAATCTAAGTTCATGTTTTGTGCACTAGTTGGGAAGTTTTTGTTTTTTTCCATCATTTTCAGGTGTAGCAATCAGTACCTCATGCATTAATTTCCCAAAAAAATTAACTCGTGGATGTGTGGAACGTGGTTTAAAGGAATGTTTTCCCAAATGAAATTAAGAGGGATTTCATCACATAAATTTTTTTAATAAGCTACAGTTACGGCATTTGTACCTCAGTGGATATTCAATCATTATTGATTACCATGTAATGATTCCTTCCATTTTAATGGCTTTAATATGTGTGAGAGCAAATCTTAATTTATTAATGACTTGATTAAAAAATTACCTTGTAGTGAAAACTGTATAGAAAGATGCTGTCATTTTCTGATTATTTGTCAGAAAAACTTACACCAATGCCACATTTACTTGTGCAGCTTTTTGATTGTTACAGTAAACTAGCGAACATTGACCCACTAACGGCTCTTTATCAAAATCCTGCTGTTGAATGTCTTTGTTCCTGGAAAGGTGTTTTATATTTTTCTGTGTAAGAATAGTACTTTCATTGACATGTTCCCACTATAGTTATTTATAACCCTCTGAATATTTCAGTAATAATTGGTGTCACCACAGAAATATTTCTTGATCTGCTAACTGAACAAATGGCAATTGGATGGTTGATAATTAGGGCTCTGTAATGCTAATAAATCCTGTTTGAGGACATCACCTGATGGTCATTCTTTAGTAGTTACTCAATTTTATAAAGTATAAATTGAATCAAATAATTTACTAAAGCCCTAAAAGAAGGTCACAGATGTGAGTTTGATGTTAAAGAGGCAACTGTTAATGCAAAATGCTAATCAGATGTGTGTTACTGGCTACAAAATATGCGTGGGCTACACCGAAGTATAACCCTTTTTGAGCTTCAGTGCTTTTACATGGGCAGCACTATCCAGACACGGGACAATGTAAAACTTTATCCCCCTCTGCTGCTTACAGTCTGCACTACAGAGCAACTAATCATTTTAACACCCACAATGGGAGATAATTCTCAACATTGTTCTAAGGTGAAAACACATCCTTCAGAATATTTTCATATTAAGCTTTGGTCATTCCATGAATTATTGTATCTTGACTGATTCAAATTTTGAAGTCTGACACCAGGATAGATTATAGCACAGAGGCATTATCTGGACTAAGGTAAAAGGCTCAGATTAAGGTTTTGTGGAGCTATAACATTGACATGTCATAGAAAAAGTACACATTAAATCAACACATTTAGTGTTTCAGTGTCCCAGGGCTCTGGTATTGAGCCCACAATAGGTTTTTTTGGTACATTTTAGGTCTTTATATAGGACAGTTGAATACCATCAGGCTATCATGTGTGGAACCCCCAGGGGAAGAAAAAGAGGCCTAGAAATTTGAGACAGACATCAAAATGATGGGATATAACAGATCACAGATAGGCAAGAAAGCCAGTGACTAAGTTTTCTGAAGGTCCTTTATCAGCATATACCCAACAAGGGGTTGCCAAGCATAAGAAAGTTAAGTATAGGACAAATGAAGACATGAAAGGGGAGAGAGGGAATGACATGCAGCAAAGACCTGCAGGGCAGAGTCAAACCTGTAGCCACTGCATTGAGGAGTAAACCTCTGTATTTGGGTCTCTACCAGGTGAGCTACCCAGGCACAGGCAGCCAGTCTTGTCAGAAATCCAATGGTCTGACATAGAATAATGGTACTATAAGTATTGTTTTTAAACTTATACAGTCATTAAGCAGCCATGATCCCCAAATAGTGTAATGAACTCCATCAAAAGGTTGTTCTCTGTAGTAAAAAATAAAATAAAAAGAAAATCCACTTACACTGCAGGTTGACTGGTTTCATATGAGCATGGCTTTGATATTGTTTAATATGTTCTTACTTCCACATTTGTCTTATCAAATTACCAATCACACTTATGATGGTTAATCAAAAGTCTTTATTCACAACCCTAAACAATGTGTCAGGTTTAACGTTTTCCACCGACGCGGGGTGCGCTGACCTTCATGGTCTTAGCGATCTTGGGTCTCGGTGCTGCCTTTGTAGACGACTACAATAAGGAGAAATACATTAACTTCAGTACATTTACAAATCACCATATTACAATTTAAAAACAGACAATGAAGTTGTAATAATATTTTGTTTTTTTCTTTCCAAATGCCACAAATAGCATCTATAATTTGTTGTGTATATTACATAGCATCCCAGATTTAATATTGGTGAAAGGAAATAACTAAAACACTACTGTATGATTTGAGTTCTTACCTTAGCACTTGCAGCAGCGGGCTTCTTGGCTGCCTGCTTTGCCTTCTTGGCCTCCTTGGCAGCTCTAAGGAAAAAGAAGAAACAATCAGCTAAACTACCCAAGTAGGAGGATCATATGGATAAAATCCTTTCATCTTTGTGCTATCATAATCTTATAATTTGACAAACAGATCAGCATATCTGAAAAAAAAGAAAGTCCATTGAGAATCCATTTATGGATAAAACCATACAGCAACATTCATTCAGCTAATTGAGAAAAGAAAAATACCTGGCAGAAACAAGGTACATCTTTACATTGATGAAAAAAAAAAATTATAGCCATAAAGCAAAGGGATGTGTACCTTGGTATAACTAGTTTTAAAAATATATTGTCTCAGGACACAATATACATCAACATATTGTCCAACCCTCACAACAAGTTGGCCAGAGATGGGTTTTTAGCAGCAGGTTTGATGCTGGTCATTTCCTTGACACTATTGTACTTAATTAAGCTCTTTCCAGCAGAGCAATCCATTGTCCAATTTAAACCATAACTGTAGTTTAGTACATGTTATGCTATAGCTTGCAACAATATCCATTTCTCCTCAATTTTCCAAAAAAAAAAAAAAAAAACATACAAAAGGTTAACATACCTTCTTGATTTCATATATCACCCATTTAACGCTGATATTCATACGTTTTAAATATGGTTACCCAAATTACCAGATTGGTCTTGACTAAATTGATTGCACATTTACGTTTTTTATGAATAAATTTCATAGTGATGATGATGCAAGACTAGACATTTTGCAAGGCCAGTGGTCCTTTTTGTTGAAATAGGGCTCATCACGGTCTCCACTAGCTGTAGATAGGTTTTTTGCATTTTCCATCTCAGTGTATGCATTGCTTTAGGTCAGTGCAACACCGGGAGCACCGCTGCTAGTTAGCTTAGTGTATGGAATCCGATGTTGCCAGTTAGCATGTTTTGAAAAAAATAATTACAAAGCCAGCGAAGTCACGAGTACAAATAGCAATGCATATTGAGACTTTTTATTCCGATTGTGATAAGCCCTATTTCAACAAACGGTGGCGTTTTCTTTTAAGTGCATGTCTCTCCTGCTAAAACTACAGCCCCTCAATGTTTGAGTTAAATTGGCCCAATTAAAGAGTAACCAAGAAACTGGATTTAAATCAATACATAAAAGTACAGTTTGTATCCTCACCTGATGGCCTGCTCCCTCTGGGCCTTGCGGACCTCAGGTTTCTGGTTTCTCTTGGCCATGATCTCAGCCAGGGAGGCACCAGTGATGGCCCTCTGGAATTTCACTGCGCGGCGGGTACGCTTCTTTGCCACCTCTTCCTGTAAAAAAAAAAAAAAACGCATTAAGAGACCTTTATTTTTCCACAATATGCTCTACAGAGTAGAACTGCACAATATAAGAAAAATATGAAACAAACTTGAAACTTCTTGATTATCGCAACAACGGTACTTAAATAATACCGTAATAGATATTGAAATGCACTAATTTCTGCTTAAATACAACAAATTGCTTGTTGAATTTAAACCAATGAAAGCAAATCCTTTCTAACATTTATTATGGAAAATAAAATGCCCTACTAAAAAAAAGGGAAAAAAAGAGGATGGCAGTTACATTTTAAACTGCAGTTTTCCGATTTGAGCATTTTTCTTAAGTTTTCAGAAAAAAAAAAATCTTAGTGTCTTTTGCAATACATACAAAACTTTCTGGATGAAACATTCTATAGACAAACTTCAGCGCACAGCTCCAAATATTGAGGTGCAACTAGAAACTTAACTAATGTTTGTTTTTAACTACACGTGTTAGGAATTACAAAATCGAACCTATTTTCCTAATACAACTAAAATGGAAAATCTATACCCAGATGGGTTTCACCTAACCAATATCGAAGAGTGTAGTGTCTCCAACCATCATACACAAGTCTGTGTACCTTCACCATACAGATTACTGTCAAGAAAATATAAAATGTTATCTCTTGTCACTTTTTTAGCCAGTAAGTAAGTGCCATACATACTGTAACTTGTGTAACTACCATACATCTAAACCAGCTGCGATGATGCTGAGTTGATAAATTTCACCAATTCTACTTTAAAATACAGACTGACACATTTTAAAACCAAGTTATGCCATGCAGTATCCCTGAAATGCTAGTATTAGCTGTAATGGAATTAGTTTGCACATTATACAGTTATTGGTGAGTATTTTATCATGTAGGAGAGTTTGGAGGCTGGCCAATGGTGAGATGTCAATGAAGACGTCAAGGACCAGTACTATGATCTCCTGTTGCTCTATGGCTGCAGGTGTGGAGTGAGCACTGCTGCCCAGCCTGCAAAACACAGTCAGGCAACAGCACATAACACAGACGTGCACCGTGCACACCATCCACCCGCAGCCCAAAAGAAATAGAAATTGTGTAAACAAGTTGATAGTAAGTTGGTGGATTAATTAAATTAATGGATCCATTCATTTCCATCAATCCAAAATAATGTATTACTCACTATGTAAACAGTGCTTTTATACATTGGTAAAAGTTGTAAAAACAACTGCAATGGGCTTTTGCCAGCTGTACTAATCATAAGCACATAAAAGCCCAAGTACCAAATTCATTATAAGCAACATATATGCACCAGACTGTTGATGAACAAACTTTTAAAAGCAGATAAATGCTTTTATTAAGACAACACTAAGTTACTATAAAAACAGTCATACACAAAGAGCACGTTACTTACAGACTGGCCCTTCTTGTGCTTGCGTCTGTACAGCACAGTCCAGTTGATCTGTCTTGGGTTCCTCTTGGCCAGGAAGGCAGACTCGCACTTGCCATTCAGAAACTGGAACACCTAACAAAGACAGGAAATCACATCCTCAGATTACTAATTTTCAAATCCCCATATTAATGTCCAGACACATGCATCATCGCTATTTTGCAACATCACTGACAGGTGCAATTCCTTGCATCTACATAATGTGACCGATTGTATTGTGGGATTGTTTGCAGAAAGTAATGTGCATGCTACATTTGTTATATTGTGGGAATTTGAGGTCCCTGTGTAGTACATAAAAATAATTCAGACGTTTAAAATTACTAACAAATACACGCTAAATATGGTAAACTGTCATGAATGGGCAGAGAATATGCAAACAGCCATGAGAACTGAAAAGCCAATACACTAATGGCTTATCCTGGATGTATTGCATTAAGTGATACACTACTGAAGTGAACCTTAAAGACCTGTGCACTTACCGTTGACACAATTTGGTGTGTTAGTTTACGTTACTTAAGACAGTGACATTTGTATTTTGTCAACCTTGCAAAGGTCTTTAACGGTTGTGGGAAGAAACAATATCGTGGCGCAGCTAATAAGCTGTGTAATAATTGAAATATCTTGTTTAGGTGCTACTTTGTGGCGCTATCAGTTTACGGTCACGTAACGTTAGCACTTAGCAAGTTTCATTAGCATTCAATGTAGCCGACAAAGCCTATTTCAGAGACAGTTGTTATAAATGTGTATATAAGGGCGACAAAGACAACAAATACATAGACTGAATCAGTTAGTTGTATTTCCACCGTATCTAGCCCAAGAGAGAGAAACTGGAAACAGGTGTTGGCGGAATAGTTACCTTTCCGTCTATCCTGGCGTATCGGCGGCCATGGCCGGGGTATATTTTATACCCGCTGAAACTGCACAACTCGACCCTGAAAACGAAAAATATATGGCATCACTAATAGAAAAGAGTAAATGTTCACGCTTAATGTATATAACATTGATAAAATGCTTGTTTAGGCGTTGAGATGGCATTTGATAATATTCTGTACACTCACTTCATGATGGCTACGAGAGGGCACAAAACCGGAAAGAAAGATGACGCATGCGGAAACGGAATAGGGAGACTGCAAATTGATATTTATGAACTAATAAACAGTATAACTTATTTCCAGTTAGTTGACACTTGTTAATACTTTACGCGTAACATACACATATAAATTATTGTTACTATTGTAAAAATAGTTTAATCATATTAATACTTTGGCCAAGTATCACAAGGTTGACGACACTTGACGTTGACGTCACACTCTAAAGGTTTCTAGCTGGTTGATGGCAAGCAAGCTGCCAAATTTTCTGGTTTTAAAAAGAAGTTAATCAAGCAAATTATTAAAAAGTTTTTCACTTCTAGGCATTGTATTTTTTCTATCAATAACTTTATTGGCTAAGTCATACTTTCTTTAGTACAACCTGGCTGGCGGTAAAAAAATAAACGAGAATTGTAGTCTTTTCATGAAACATGACGCCACTCTGTAATGAGCTAGACAGTCTGTTTGAACTACATTTCCCACAACCTTAGTGTAGCCGTTGGATAAGCGGCAGAGACGCTAACGTTAGCTAGCTAGCTACATCTTTCACGTAACAGTCTGTCGCCAGTAGAGTTGTTAGCTAGCTAAGGTGTTACCTGAGGCCACAGGATGGGTGTATCAGATGTACAGTTCGATACAAATGCTGGTAAGTGGCTCTATAGTTGTTCTGGTCAGACACAGCGATGGGGCATTTTTGTGTATTGGTAGCATACGGCTACCAATACACTATCTTAGCTAGCTAACGTACATCACCTTAGAGTACTGCCATTAGGTAACATTAGCTACAAGAATCAAGTCTGTCAGAGGATGTAGATCAATACATCCGATGGCAGTCCTAAGGAGTCAGATTTATAAATTGCCTTGTAGCAAAGTTTAACAACTTAAGTATCAGATCATGTTGTGTTGTGTTAATGTTCTGCAAGTTGTCTAGGTAACGTTAACGTTAGCTAGTAAAAGGTATTGTCTTTTGTTACTTGGCAGATTTTTAAATAGAAGTAACGTTAGCTCTACCGTCCGACCAAAAGTGGTTACTTTCAACTTATCTTGCTCTTATCTCTAGCTAATACTATTTTATTGAAGGTTTTCATGAAGTTGGAGGACTTGTAAAGACAGATCAAAACAAAATCAGTGCAACCTGGGCTTATCCCGAGTTTTAAGCTTTACACCAGATAGTCTCTGGTGAATGCCCTCATTTTTCAAACTTTTGTTTTGTTTTATTTTTCAGTCTCAAGCAGCCTAACTCAAGATCACTCTAATCACATTAAGCTGACCTTTTATGTGTAAATTTAGCCGAGTGTCTGCCCCAAGCATAACTTGTGGTGTATACTGTATATATGCTTAGCTGCATGTAGCCATGGTAATTAGCAACAGAACAGTTTGTGTAGTTTTCCAGTCTGTCTTGTCTCCATAAGTCTGTCTTATCTCCTACAAGGACCTGTGGTGGATCTTTCAGACCGGGGTTTGCAAAAGCTGGATCCTAGTTTCACTTGCTCCAAGGACACTCACACTCTCATCCTGGACCGTAACCACATAATGAAACTGGACCATCTGGAAAGGAGCCCATGCCTTCGGCAGGTAGTTAAACCCTTTCCTGGTTTTCCCTCTCTTTGCAGACATATAGCATAGTCACTAATGATGACTCTCTGCTTGCATATTTTCTTGATTTAATGCCTTTAAGGCTTTGTATTTTTCCCTTTAGCTATCTGTAGCCAGTAACCGTCTGGTGAGAATGATGGGCGTGTCTCGGCTAACAGAGTTGACAGTCCTGAATCTTCCCAATAACAGTATTGGATACATTGAGGGGCTAAGAGATCTGACGCACCTGAAATGGCTCAACTTGTCTGGGAACAATATTAAGGTGAAGAGAGATTCTCACATATTTTACTTATCATATCTAAATTATTTATAAAATAAAGTCATTGCATGGATGAAACTATTGTTTCAGCCTGTGTGTTAATATGTTAACTGTACACTCTTTTACACAGGTCATTGAGCAACTCAACAACTGTGTTTCCTTGCAACACTTGGATCTGTCTGACAATAACATATCTACCATTGGGGATGTGACCAAACTGGTGTCATTAAAGGTGAGTGTCTGAGGTCCCAAGCATAAAAAATATATATTATTTAAAAATGTTCAGTTATTTTGTAAATTTTCTTTTATGTATCTTTAATACATTTTCTGTAAATATTGCAGACTCTATTACTCCATGGAAACAGCATTACAACACTTCGTACGTTGCCTGCTCACCTACCTGCCCATTTATCCATTCTCTCCCTGGCAGAAAATGAGATAAGGGATCTTAATGAAGTATTTATCGTTCCCCTTACTTGATACAGCAGCACTAATCTCCATTTAAAGTCTATAGAGGCTAAGTATCATTGACCGACTTTCTTCTAATTATTCCATAGGCGTCATACTTGGCACCTCTCCATGAACTGGAGCAGCTGTCCATTATGAGCAACCCTTGTGTTATGGCCACCACCTCCCTGCCAGGTTTTGATTATCGACCATATGTCATGAGTTGGTGTCTGAGCCTGAAGGTCCTGGATGGCTATGTAGTGTCACAGAAAGAAGGGTCCGTACATCTCTATGCTGTTACAATTGTTGCTAGTTAAGATTAATGTAGGAATTATATCATAAATGTTTGAATCTCTCATTTATTGTGTATAATTGTCATGATTACAGTCTCAAAGCAGAGTGGCTCTACAGTCAGGGAAAAGGACGTACATATCGACCAGGTCAGCATGTTCAGCTGGTTCAATACCTGGCCACTGTTTGCCCTCTGACATCATCACCGGCCCTGGAGACGGCAGAAGATGCCAAACTTGAGAAGATCCTCAGTAAACAGAGGTATACATCTGAATTTAGCAGTACTGCTTTGCAAAATGAAGCTCAAAAAACACGACGCCAAAGACTGTCATCCAATAATCACTTCATGGCCATGATAACTCATAATGCCATATATCCTTCTCAATAAAAAATATTAACTTGAATGAACCCATGCTTACACTGACATTTTTTCCTCTCAGGTTTCATCAAAGGCAGCTGTTAGAAGAGACCAGAGGAGGCTGTCCCAGCCCTCCTCGTCCAACTCAGCTAGATGTGGAGAGGCACAGTCCTTCACATCCAGTCCCACAGGGGGGAGCCAGAGAGGTAAAGCAACCAGCTGCTGCTCTATCAGTCCTGGAGGCAGGTAAGAGGGCATCTTTTTCTTTCTATGGGGCAGTTCTGGTGCATCAGTTTTTATTGTTTTAAACAGTTTGGTGTGTCTACTTTTGTGCAGAACCAGTTGTGCAGTTTAACACCTGGGTGAGCTGTGATTCTTCCCACCCATCATTGCCAGTAGTCCGCAGCCCAAGGCTCAGAGAAGAGCACATCTATTTGGAGGATGTGCAGACAGATGAGGAGAAACTCAATGGCAGCATGCTTTCCTCAGAGTCCACCTTTTTCCCCTTTACGTCTGATCTGGAGCCACAAACAACCCACTCCGACAGCGAGGACGAGACAGAAACATTTGAACCTGATTCCCTAGCTCCAAAGCGGCCAGCACAGCCCAAACATCACAAAACAAGCAAGACACATCAATTACCCCCAGTGGAAAAGCAAGAGAGAGTTCTTGAAGAGGAAGTTATTTCTGGTGCAGCCACAACAGCTGGATCACTGGACGTCAGAGTTAGCACACCACAAAATCAACTGGAAACATCTTCTGACTTAGGTAAAGCAGAGATTAAAGAAGCCCCCAAGCAGGAAGAAGTTGCTATGTGTGCCAGTACATCAAGTTTGATGGAAGCAGACAGGGCAGCAGTTAAAATACAGTCATGGTGGAGGGGACAGCACACTCGGTGTTGTCACCCCATGGCCAAAGAGGTGCGCAGTGAAATCCGCTTGCGCAGGATGCAAGAACACATTGTTTCCCTGTCTGGAAAGTTGGACATGTAAGTGACTGACCATCAGCATTGTTTAATGTCTATTTTACTTATGGTATGAGAATGGTTGTACTTTAACAAATATTACATATGGTTATGGAGATATAAATATTTGCTAATATTTACAAAGATTACTAATCAGTAAAATGGGATTTGTTCACAGGTGCAGCAGCAGTATGAAGAAGAGAGGTTACAAAGGCTGGTTCAGGAAGAAGCTGTAAAGTTTCTGTGGAAACAGGTCAGTGATTGAAGTGGTCACTTATCATGGCAATCTCATAGTAGTTGAGATATTTCAGTCAGGACCAGTTGGTGGGCCGACAGACCATCAGACCGACATTGCCATCATGTTGATAGCATTGCTTAAAAAAAGAAAAATCCTGAGATAATACACCTTAAAATTGTCTTTGCAACATTTTACATGGCTGCAACATTAGTTCAAAAATGTTCCTATGTTTTCCTTGTAGCTCCAGTCTATGCAAATGTGGAAGCAGTCTGTGGAGCAGCATCTGGCTAGCATTAGTAAGGCTGTCACCCCGGCTCAGATCTCAGCTTCTGGCCTATGTGAGGCTGCCCCACCTGTTTCATCCAGCACGACATACCCACCCTGCACAGATGTCTCGTTCCCAGACTCCGGTTTCCAGTCAACAAGTGATCAGCAGGCAGCGCAGGAGGATAGCTTCCTGAGCAGTGGGACAGCAGACTCTCTGAAGACTGTGCAAACACTGAGTCCTGTTTGTAGCGGCTTTGCTGTTGCTAGCGATGGTGTGGACAGCGCAGACTGCAGCCTGTTGGAGCAGTACCTCACGTCTGTACAGCAGAGGGAAGAGGAGGCTGAGGAGGTGATCAGTGATAAAATAGAAATGCCACTGCCCTCCTCACCAGCATCACCCAGCAAAACAGCACAGTCCAACTCCCCCCCGCAGAAGGCAGCAGACAACCAATCAAAAGTGCAAAAAACAGAGGAAACCACTCCTGGCCTGGTCTGAGTATCTACACCAAGTAGATACTGGTAGGGAACTACTGAATGTGTTTAAATTGGCCCTGATTGTAGGATCAAGATGCATTGCTCTTAAAACTTTGTCTGACAACTGCACTTATCTTGATTACTGACCCAGATCTCAAACAGCAGTGCCCTTAGTTTCCTTTGTTTATCAAGACTGATTCCAGGACCGGCTTGAAAACAACACCTTACTGTGAATGTAACTCAAGTTTTTTTTTATGCGACACTACTTTGATAGTGATACTTTGTGTTATGTTCTTTAATGGACATTTTCCTCTCTGTGTAAAGACAATGACTGTGATGTGGCTTCAGAAGGTATTAGTAACTTAAATCGATTATTTAATGATGAAATACAGTGACTAGGTGCTACCTCTACTGATCAAAGGACCAGGCATGGTATATCCTATTCTCTTTATCAATATCCCCAGCGTGTGTGCGTATATATATATATATATATATATATACATACATACATACATGAAACAACAAGCATATTATCAATTATCCCATACAGTGTTAATAGCTGAACTTTTTTTTTAATCAACTTTAGATCATTTCACCTGAAAATGTTGTAGCAAAACATTTAAATAAATCTGCAATTATCGTTTTTCAATTATTGTTATTTGGTTTTATATAGATATGATGGTTTATGACACATATGCTTTTTATTCTATGACAAGTCAAACTTTGTTCTGTAAAGAAGAAATATTACACAGAAATTCTGTCACTAAAATAATGTATTAAAGGACACAATGTTTCAGCACAGCAGAATAAACACAACATTATAATTGGTGAAACATTTTTGGTATTGTATGGCCTGGTTCATATTCATGTGTTGTTGCCAAGCAGTGGTGGAAACATTCAAATAATGTACATTAAAAGTAATGCCTCAGTATAAAAAAAACTATTACAATCAAAGTTCTGCATTTAAAATTTCACAAGTATAAGCAACACCATTTTTGTAAAGTATTAAGGTAAAAGTACTCATAATACAGAGTGTCAGCTGTCAGTATAATTTTATATTATTGGATCATTATTATTGATGTAAATTTGTACCCTGTACTTAAATGCTGTAGTTGGTAAGCTGAGCTAATTTTAACTACTTCATAATCATATACGTTAGTTTAATCAAGTGATTCCCAACCCACAGCCGTGTTAGATTAATGTATGTACCCTTCATCAATTTCACAATGTGTTTCAAATGTTTCAACTGTTTATTCATTACTTTTAGCTAACTATTAGTAATGTTAAGTCAGTACTTTTAATTACAATTACAGTCGCCGATGCTTGTTGCGCAACTCGCAGATAGAACTTTTGACCACGAAAAGAACAGGCAGCCGATGCCAGTCCGTCACTGCTTCAGGGTTTTAATTCTTCTTTTTTAAATAACTGGCCACCAGAGGTCGCAGCTAGACTGATCCACCCATAAATTCACCCCCACCCCAGTCCTGTTTTCCTCCCATCCCATCAGTATTACTGGGAGCTTTCGGTGTGGGCGACTTCGGTAAAGTCAGAAAGACATTCACAGATTCGAACTTCCGGGATCAATTACTCTATGGCGAAATGTTGTTAAATCACAAACGACTTATCTTTCCTATCGTAGTAATGTAACAACGAGCTACAAATTCATTTTCATCCAAACGAACCGTCCTTCTATCTGGAGAAATAACAATGGTCGGTACGAGAAGCCGGTGAGAGACAGCAGTGAGACGAGTGCTTAGGGACCGTCTACAAATTAAAACACCGAAAAGAGATACCACCAAATATTCATTAATTTACTGATTAAATAAGGTAGTGCCTCCAAACTTACCTGCATTATTACTTGTCTAATGGTAGTTGTACTACAGCACCTACATTGCTGTAGTACAACCAGCAGGGGGCCATCTATATGTCTAGCTCTTTCAGAGACCTGAATCATTGTTTATATCAGAATCAGAAATACTTTATTGATCCCCAAAGGGGAACTCTGTTTTGCAGTTGCACAAATAGTAGAAATATCAGAGTAGAAATATAAATAAAGAAATATAACGAGTGTGGATATGTACGGTATTTACATAGTTAAAGGAATGTTATTATACAGTATTTCTATAATTAACATAATTAAGGAACTGGTGAAAAGTAATAATAATAATAATAATAATTGTAGCAGTTTAGTATTGCACACTTTTCAGGCCAGTGTTATTGTCCAGTTTCAACCTCTCTAAGTGTCTGTGTGTCACACACTTAGAGGGAGGAGTTATAAAGTTTGATGGCCACAGCCAGGAATGACTTCCTGTAGCGCTCTGTGGTGCATTTTGGGAGAATGAGTCTATCACTGAAAGTGCTCCTGTGATTTAGCAGCAAGCCATGGAGTGGGTGTGAGACATTGTCCAAGATGGCATGTAGTTTAGACAGCATCCTCCTCTCTGACACCACCGTCAGAGAGTCCAGATCCACCCCCACAACGTTACTGGCCTTGCGGATCAGTTTGTTGAGTCTGTTGGCGTCTGCTACCCTCAGCCTGCTGCCCCAGAATGCAACCGCAAAGAGGATAGCACTGGCCACCACAGACTCATAAAACATCCTCAGCATCATCCTACAGATGTTGAAGGACCTCAGCCTCCTCAGGAAATAGAGACCGCTTTGGCCCTTCCTGTAGAGGGCTTGAGTGTTCTTGGCCCAGTCCAGTTTATTGCCCAAGTGCACTCCCAGGTATTTGTAGTCCTCCACAATGTCCACACTGACCCCCTGGATGGAAACAGGGCTCACTGCTGCCTTGGCTCTCCTTAGATCCACCACCAGCTCCTTAGTCTTTGTCACGTTGAGCTGTAGATGGTTCTGCTCACTCCATGTGACAAAGTCCCCCACCACAGCTCTGTACTCAGCCTCGTCACCCTCGCTGATACATCCAACCACAGCAGAGTCATCAGAAAAGTTCTGAAGATGGCAAGACTCTGTGTGGTAGTTGAAGTCTGTGGTGTAGATGGTGAAGAGGAAGGGAAAGAGGACAGTCCCCTGCGGGGCCCCAATGTTGCTGACCACTCTGTCTGACACACAGTGTTGCAGGCGCACATACTGTGGTCTGCCAGTCAGGTAGTCAACAATCCAGGACACGAGGAGGGGATCCACCTGCATTGCTGTCAGCTTCTCACGCAGCAGGGCCGGCCGGATGGTGTTGAAAGCACTGGAGAAGTCAAAAAACATGACCCTCACCGTGCTTGCCGGTTTGTCCAGGTGGGCGTAGATGCGGTTGAACAGGAAGATGATGCCGTCCTCAACTCCCAGTTGGTGCTGGTAGGCGAACTGGAGAGGTCTCACCATGGGCCGCAGCTGTTCCAGAACCAGTCTCTCCAGCGTCTTCATAATGTGGGAGGTCAGTGCCACGGGTCTGTAGTTCTTGGCGTCACTGGGACGTGGCGTCTTTGGCACAGGAACGAGGCAAGATGTCTTCCACATCACAGGGACCCTTTGGAGACTACGGCTCAGGTTGAAGACATGGTGAAGGACTCCACATAGCTGAGAGGCACAGGCTTTGAGCACCCCAGGATGGATACCATCAAGGCCCGCAGCCTCATCAGAGTGGAGTCTGGTCAGCTGTCTTCTTACCTGGTCAGCAGTGAGGCATTCAGAGGTTACAGGGGGGGCAGGGGGAGGGGGAGTCAGGCTGGAGAGAGGTGTTAACCTGAGGGCTAGAAGAGGGGGAGTAGGGATCTCCCAGGAGGAGGGCGAGGGACAGTGGGGGGGAAGGGGGGAGTAGTGGGGTTGGAGGTGAGACAGCAGTTGTGTTAATGGGGGTATGGGCAGGGGCAGGAGCATCAAATCTGTTAAAGAACAGATTAAGTTTGTTGGCCCTGTCTAAGCTGCCATCAACTCCTCTGCTGCCAGTCGGTCTGAAGCCAGTGATGGTCCTCATGCCGCTCCAGACCTCCCTCATGTTGTTCTGCTGGAGTTTACGCTCCAGCTTCTTCCTGTACTTCTCCTTAGCCTCCCTGATCTTCACCTTCAGGTCCCCCTGAATGGCCCTCACCTCCTCCCTATTCCCAGCTCTGAAAGCCCTCCTCTTTGTATTCAGGATGTTCTTGATTTCTTTTGTTGTTTGGGTAACACTGAACAGTCTTTGCTGGGGCAGTGCAGTCCACACAGAAGTTTATGTGGTCTGAGATACACTCAGTCAGCCCATCTATGTCCTCTCCATGTGGCTCACAGAGTGCATCCCAGTCTGTCACCTCAAAACATCCCTGAAGTGTCTCATAGGCCTCCCTCGACCTTCTCCTCACTGTCCTTGAGGTCACAGGTTGCCTTTTCACCAGAGGCACATAGCAAGGGTTGATGTGAACCAGGTTTGGTCGGATCTGCCCAGTGGGGGGAGGGGGGAAGAGCTGTATGCGTCCCTGACATTAGCATACAGCAGGTCCAGGGTCCTCTCCTTTCTAGTATGGCAGCTCACATACTGGGTGAAGTTAGTTAGTGTGGTTGTGTTATATGTTGTGTTATATGACATCTATTAAATGATTCTGGCAAACGAAAATCACCAAAATTATGATTATGGTTATTTTTGAAAAATAACTGTTGTTGTACAACCAGCAAGGGGCCTTCTATGTGTCTAACCCGAATTTCCATTTATATGACACCTATTTAATGGTTTTGGAAAAAACAAATTCACCAAAATTAGAAATATGGATATTTTTTTAAAAGTAGGTGCTGTAGTACAACTACCATTACACAAGTAATAATTCAGGTAAGTTTGGCGGCACTACCTTATTTAATCAGCAAATTAATAAATATTTGGTGGTATCTCTTTTTGGTGTTTTAATTTGTAGACGGTCCCTAAGCACTCGTCTCACTGCCGTCTCTTCACCGGCTGCTCATACAGACCGATGTTATTTCTCCAGAACGAAGGACGGAATTGATCCCGGAAGTTAGAATCTGTGAATGTCTTTCTAACTTTACCGAAGTAACGGACTTTTCCTGTCTACTACAACGACTCTCATTTGCCGCTAGCCGTTGACGTCTCCTCTCCTCCGGCCAGCTGTTAGACTCATCACCCTCCTCTGTGCAACGGTCCGACATCATGCTAACCTGTCGACGTAAGGTGTAAGTAGGGTAGCATTATATACGTCTGCATTACCGGTGTTAACGCTAGCTAACATGGATGTGTAAATTATACTAATCCCACCCATTTAGTGAGGTCATTATCATCCTTCCGTTTCTTTGTCGTTAACGGTGCAGTCGTTAATGTGATAGCAGCAGTTGACCGTTATTAATCTGAACGTGAGCTATGTCTTGATCGCCTTAAAATCTGAACCGGAGGGATGTTTACAGTCTTAAAGGATCCTAAAGGATCAGACCTTTAGTTTAGGGGGACTTACGATGTGACACGGATACAGCCTTACAAAATTGTTAAAAATATATGTTTTTTATTATTATAATTTTTAGGGTGGGCTGAGATGAAATTAAAAAGGATCTAAAATCGCCCAGTGACATTTTTAAAAGTAACTTGTAGAAATGTCTAAGTGAGGATACATGTACAGCTAAGTAGCAGGCACAATAACCTATAGATTTAGACAAGCATAAGGGGATAAATAGTTTTTTAACTGCAACTGTCAACGGTTCCTCAATTGTAATTTCTCAGCAGTTAAATAGCTACATGAATTAAATGCAATTTGTCCACTGCATATAGCCTACATAGCAGCAGAGGTGCCTTTCCGTCAGGGGCTTTGACAGGATCACTCAATTATTTGATAGGTTACAATTTTGATTATACATTTCTTTAAATCATAGGCTAATGTCCAAAATGTATTTATTATTAATGTCCATTAATTATTTATCCATTCTGGTTTCCATTCCACCTATTGGGCAGTTCTTGCAGTCAGCACTTGGAATTAGAAGTGTCTCTTTATCTAGTGATTTCACAAGCAAAATCTCCTAACTTGCATGGGCTTGCACCTGTGTACGTACAGTGGTGTGAAAAAGTGTTTGCCCCCTCCTCATTTCCTGTTCCTTTGCATGTTTGTCACACTTAAGTGTTTCGGAACATCAAACCAATTTAAACAATAGTCAAGGACAACACAAGTAAACACAAAATGCAATTTGTAAATGAAGGTGTTTATTATTAAAGGTGAAAAAAAATCCAAACCATCATGGCCCTGTGTGAAAAAGTGATTGCCCCCTAAACCTAATAACTGGTTGGGCCACCCTTAGCAGCAACAACTGCAACCAAGCGTTTGCGATAATGTGCAATGAGGCTTTTACAGCGTCCTGGAGGAATTTTGGCCCACTCATCTTTGCAGAATTGTCCTAATTCAGTTACATTAGAGGGTTTGAGCATGAACGGCCTTTTTAAGGTCATACCACAACATCTCAATAGGATTCAGGTCAGGACTTTGGCTAGGCCACTCCAAAGTCTTCATTTTGTTTTTCTTCAGCCATTCGGTGGTGGACTTGCTGGTGTGTTTAGGATCATTGTCCTGCTGCAGAACCCAAGTTCGTTTCAGCTTGAGTACACGAACAGATGGTCGGACATTCTCCTTCAGGATCTCTTGGTAGACAGCAGAATTCATAGTTCCTTTTATCACGGCAAGTCTTCCAGGTCCTGAAGCAGCAAAACAGCCCCAGACCATCACACTACCACCACCATATTTTACTGTTGGTATAATGTTCTTTTTATGAAATGCAGTGTTCCTTCTACGCCAGATATACTTGGACACACACCTTCCAAAGAGTTCCACTTTTGTCTCATCGGTCCACAGAATGTTGTCCCAAAAGTCTTGGGGATCATCAAGATGTGTTGTGGAGAAATTGAGACGAGCTTTGATGTTCTTTTTGCTCAGCAGTGGTTTTCTCCTTGGAACTCTGCCATGCAGGCCATTTTTGCCCAGTCTTTTCCTGATGGTGGAGGCATGAACGCTGACCTTAACTGAGGCAAGTGAGGCCTGCAGTTCTTTGGACGTTGTTGTGGGGTCTTTTGTGACCTCTTGGATGAGTCGTCGCTGCGCTCTTGGGGTAATTTTGGGCGGCCGGCCACTCCTGGGAAGGTTCACCACTGTTCCATGTCTTCGCCATTTGTGGATAATGGCTCTCACTGTGGTTCGCTGGATTCCCAAAGCTTTGGAAATGGCTTTATAACCCTTTCCAGACTGATAGATCTCAATTACTTTCTTTCTCAATTGTTCCTGAATTTCTTTGGGTCTCGGCATGATGTGTAGCTTTTAAGGATCTTCTGGTGGACCTTACTGTGTCAAGCAGATCCTATTTAAGTGATGCCTTGATTGTGAACAGGTGTGGCAATAATCAGGCCTGGGTGTGGCTAGAGAAATTGAACTCAGGTGTGGACAACCACAGTTATAGTATGTTTTAACAAGGGGGGCAATCACTTTTTCACACAGGGCCATGATGGTTTGGATTTTTTTTCACCTTTAATAATAAACACCTTCATTTACAAATTGCATTTTGTGTTTACTTGTGTTGTCCTTAACTATTGTTTAAATTGGTTTGATGTTCCGAAACACTTAAGTGTGACAAACATGCAAAGGAACAGGAAATGAGGAAGGGAGCAAACACTTTTTCACACCACTGTAGCTCTCTATTAGTACATTGTGTGTGGCCCTGGGGCTGTGTGGCCTACTTCTGATGACATATAGCACAACATGCAGAGCATCTGGCCACTTCAAGACTGTTTGCATAGTTTATTTTCCTTAATTGTGCAATTAATTCTCTCTACCTGTCCTAAGCTTTTGGGTGACAAGGAAATGCAACTAGAGGATGGGTTAAACACGGCTTAGAGATGGCATACAGTGGTTTGTATAAGTTTACACACCCATGCTAAAGTTGATCAAAAAGAGGAATTAAAAACATCTTTTGGAAATTGATCTTAATGTCTTAATTAAAAAAAATTAGGAAAATCCAACCTTTTAAGGACACCAATTTTCTTTGTAAATGAATAATATATTGTAAATAAATACATGTTCTTCCTTAAAATACAGGGGGCATAAGTATACACACCCCTATGATAAATTCCCATAGAGCCAGGCACATTTTTATTTTCAAAGGCCAGTTATTTCATGGATCCAGGATATTATGCATCCTTATTAAGTTCTCTTGGCTTTTGGAATTAAAATAGCAGGATGCATAGTATCTACCTCTATGGGAATCTGCCTGCCTCTATGGGAATTTAACATAGGGGTGTGTATACTTATGCCCCCTTGTATTTTAAGGAAGAACATTTATTTATCTACAAAACATTATTCATTCACAAAGAAAATTGGTGTCCTTAAAAGGTTGGATTTTCCTAAATTTTTTTAATTAGGCATTAAGATCAATTTCCATAAGATGTTTTTTCAATACTCTTTTTAATCAACTTTAGCATGGGTGTGTAAACTTATGGAAGCCACTCTCCAATTCTTCAATATGTGTCCCAAGTAAGTAACTCTAGGCTGGCAGAATTGCAACTAAAAGAGGGAGAATTTCCAGAAAAGAAGGCAGAACTCTAACAATTACACAAAAATGTTCAACACTAACTATAGAGAGCTATGGACACAGCTGCGACAGCAGAATAAAGCAACACCAAGGCAGACAACAGGGTGACGTATAATGTTGTAGATACAGTAATATGTGTTCATGTGTTTCTTTATAAACATGAATAGAAGTACTAAGTTCTGTTTGTTCATCCTTCTTGTCGACAGAGTTCATTTGGCAGCATCAGTTGCTGAGGACAAAATGATGCCATCATCGCCAGTGTGACAGCATAGAGTGAAACAGGGCCTGATCATGGGAGACAGGAGGTCAACATGTGCCGAAATTTGTCCAAATATACTCTCATCTTCCTCTTTCTAGCCTTGTCTGGGCTCTACTTCCTGCTACGCAACATCCACACTGTGGAGGTAAGAAGAGAAGTCAAAAGTCAAAAGTCTGCTTTATTGTCAATTTCTTCACATGTCAAGACAGACAAAGATATCGAAATTACATTTCCCTCTATCCCACGGTGGAGACAAGAGACAAGTGGGCTACACATTGGTTTTCTCAATTACCTTGAAAGGAAATGCATACTGATTATTTACACTTTTATCTTTGAGTAGTGTGTAATGTATTTTATTAATAATACTTTAGACATTCAGGACAGTTATGGTGCAGAACCTTTCTTTGCAACTGAATGGAAATACATTATTATTATTATTATTACTATTATTATTATTATTATTATTATGCCATGTTATTAAGAACTCCACTGTTGAAAGAAGCTTAAGTCATTTTCAACACATGATAAAATTCACTATATATGGTGACACAATCCTCTATTATAGGCGAAAGCCTATTTTGGTTAAACATGCAATAGTATTTTTCCCTTTTATGCATTTTTGTCTGCATAGGTTGATGTTCCCATCTCTTGCAGCAGCTCTTAACTTTCCTCCCGTTCTCTTCAGAACTGGAACTGCCACACTATTTCAGCCCTTTACCAGCTCCAGAGCAGGATCCAGTCATCCTTCGTCCCAGTGAATCTCCCTACTTTTCATCACAATCGCACCTTCTGTGCCCATCTGGGCCAGAAACCGTCCCCTGAAGATGAACTGGAGGAGCGCTACCTGTTGGACTCTATCGCCTGGCCCGGGCCTCCACCTCGCTCTACACCACCTGCCCTGCGCCACACGAGTGACCCCGTGCACAGTCTGTTTGCCGTCCTTCCCACTAAGGGAGCAAGGGAGTGGCATGTGGGCGACCAGCTCGAGGCTCTCATCCAAATGCATGACTTCCAGGGTCGTCCCAAGCGCTACGGAGGGGATTTCATTTTGGCCAGGCTGCACTCACCGGAGCTTGGAGCAGGTGTAGCAGGTAAAGTGCTTGACCACAGGAATGGATTTTATTCTGCTATGTTTCCACTCCTCTGGGTCGGTTCTGCACAGGTTGAAATTACATTGGTACACCCAAGTGAGGCTGTTGCTGTGCTGCGACGATTGAGAGAGGAAAGGCCCGATCGAGTGTTTTTCAAGAGCCTGTTCCGCCTCGGCTTCCTGTCTGAAACTACTGTGTGCAACATGTGTCTACCCCCTGACCACCAGCCTCTGTGCAACTACACAGACCTTTACACAGGGGAACCCTGGTACTGCTACAAGCCTAAGATGCTCAGCTGTGACACCAGAATCAACCATGCCAAAGGAGGTTATCTGAAACACCTCATCACCAACAAAGAAGCATTGCTTTTTCAGAGGTTTGTGCTATTATAGGATGAGGGAAATATGTTGTAATATTACATACATTTGTGTTGTATAAAAAGATAAGTCAGGTATTATTATCTGAACCAAAACCAACAATAAATGATTTTGACTAACAAGTGTTGCCTGTTTAGCCAAAGCCTAATCTAATGTTTTCCTCTGTGCCATAGACCTTAAGTGTTATAAACACGTAAATGAGCCACAGTGTAGCACTGGGTAACATTTTTCATTTATTCCGATGAACATGGACACTGTAGTTTATTTTGAGTCTTTCCCACAAACACCATTCTGATGCAGAATATTAATTTTTCACTACATTTTGACCAGTTTTTAAAGTTGTATATCTTGAGTAGGAGCTGGGCTGAGTGGCATATATTGGCTGGGGAAGTTGGAAAGTAACGCACCATTCGTGTTGGGGTTTTTTCAGTAACAAAAATATAGAATATCACCAGTGAACCATAACACTGTGTGTTTTTACACTGATTTAATTCTGTGTCTTTTTCCTTAGTGGTGTAAACATTAAAGTTCGCATACACGCTTCAGGACCTGACAGAATCAACGTGTTGCCTCCCAGGAAAGGTACGGTAAACTTGCAGAGTAACATTTGTAGTTTGTGCGTCATGTCACATGCTTTGATTTATTCCATTGCTTTAATTTTGTCTGCAACATTTCTTGCTCTCTATCAGAAATAGATGTAGAAAGCAGCAGTATAAAACCAGAACCTCTTAAACTAGCACCGTCTGGATATTACTACGAGGACTCATGGAGGCCATTAAGTGGCTTTGCATTGCACCAGTTCAATGAATCATCTGACATCACTCAGTGTTTGAAGAACAAGGTGATCAACATGTATGGAGACTCTACCGTCAGGCAGTGGTTTGAGTACCTCATTGCTTTAGTACCAGGTGAGTGAGGTCTTTTTGTTTCATCTTATATATTTACACTTGTGTATCTTTCCCACTGCAACTTCTTTTAATTTCACCTTCCCCAGGATTAAAGGAGTTTAATCTGGACAGTCCTAAAAACGTTGGGCCTTTCATGGCAGTGGACAGCACTCATAATATTCTTTTGAAGTACCGTTGCCATGGCCCGCCCATCCGCTTCTCCACTGTCATGTCCACTGAGTTGCGGTACATTTCAAACGAGCTGGACGGCCTCTCTGGGGGTCCCAACACCGTCGTGGTCCTCAGCATTTGGGCCCATTTCAGCACCTTTCCTGTGGAGGTGTACATACGGCGGCTCCGTCACATTAGGCGGTCCCTGGTGAGACTTCTTGAACGAGCGCCGGCGACGATTGTTGTGATCCGCTCAGGCAACCTCCAAGCCCTGGACCAAGAGGTGAGCCTGTACAACAGTGACTGGTACTCCCTGCAGCTCGATGAGGTGCTCAGGTCCATGTTCAAGGGACTCAACATTCTGATGGTGGATGCCTGGCAAATGAGTTTAGCACACCACCTTCCTCACGCTCTCCATCCACCTCCAGTCATCGTCAAGAACATGATAGACACACTGTTGTCTTACATTTGCCCAGAGAAGAAAAAAAGCCAACTGATATAGAAGAAGAGTAACAATACTGGATCTTGTTGTTGAAGGGAACTGAGGAGTTTACTGTGTAAATCCATCAACCAGTTCTTCAGTCAAGTGTTCCCCAAAGCTGCATACCCTTTAAAACTGTCTTTATGGGGAGATTTGTCAGACTTGTAGTACTAATCTCTCTTTACCTGCCTGTTTTTTGAATCCCTCAAAACATTTTGTTTTTTTTTTCTTTTTTTTTA
>JABXJD010001414.1:37500-42500 GCA_013375575.1 Percina caprodes
AGGTCACACAAGCCCTTCATACTTCTACTTGTTCTTCAATGGGAAGTAGAATGACAAGACGTCTAACATCTCTATGAAGAATTGTGGCTGGGATTTTAGTTTGAAGCCTCTTGGTTCTTTCACTGCTTGCCCTTGACAGCCCGTCTTTGCCGTTTGCTTTTGTGATGTGAACAGGATAGCTGGGAAAAGTCTTCACAAGCACGTCTCTTACAATGCCTTTGCTGTCAGTATTGACATCAACCACTCTAGCCAGCTTGTACTGTCCTCTCAGGGCGTTTTGGTCAGCTAACCAGACCACATCTCCAACAGCAACATTTCGCTCTTTGGTGTGCCATTTGTTCCTTATGAACAAATTAGGTCCAGCAAATTGGCTCCATTTCTTCCAGAAATTGCTTACCTCTGCTTCAATACGTTTAAGTCTTTTGTAAGGATAGCCTTCAAACTTGAAATCTCCACAGTCTCCCTTTGGATTGGCACGTCCTAAAAGCAGAGAATTTGGGGTAATGTACTCTACACAGTCTTCTCTGCTCTGAGTTCTTGCATCAATGGGTCTCTCATTTGCAAGGTTGGCTGCCATGTAGAGAAAGGTTTGGAATTCTCCCCATGTGAAAACACCATCTCCACCAAGGTTACTCAAAGCCCGCTTTACTATTTTGACAGCTGCTTCTGCTGCCCCATTCCTATGGGGAGAGTCTGCAGGGTGGATCTTCCATGACCAGTCTGTACCATGCTTGGCAGCTGTGTCCTCAAGTTCAGACTTGTTTAGTTGGTTAAGGAATTTGTGAAGCTTTTCCAGTGCAGGTCTGGCTCCCACAAAGTTAGTACCAGGGTCTGACCAGAGTTTCCTGGGATGCCCTCTAAGTGAAGTGAACCTTTGATAGGCTAGCAGGAATCCTTCGGATGACATGTCACTCACCACTTCAGTGTGTATGGCTCGGAAGCCATACAGCAGAAGACTATTCCCCATACTCTGAGTCTAGTTCTCTTCTTGACCTCATCTTTCACTTCATAAGGGCCGAACAGGTCCATGGTGGTGAATTCAAAAGGTGCAGCTGGGCCTGTTCGCTCTAGAGGCAGGTCAGCCATGATTTGTTTACACCGTTTTGCCTTGTTTTTCCTGCAGACCACACAGCTGTCAACCATTTTCTTTGCAAGTCTACGGCCTTTTATTACCCAGGCTTTCTTCCTCATACGGAGAAGGGTTCCTGCCGCTCCTCGTGGTTTGCTTTGTGGGATTCTTGTGCCAGCAGTGTAGACACCCATGCTTCATATGGTAAAACTGGCACTGCTGTCTTATCTTCATTGAACATCTGAATTCTGCCTCCGCAAACTAGCAGTCCAGAGTTCACATCTTTGTATACTGCCAGTCTGCTAAGAGTTGTCTCTGAAAAAACTGTGCTGTCCTGAGCTGCGAGGAAGAGGTCTGTAAGTGCATCTTCATGGTCTTTGACAGTCATCACAGCCTGCTTGGGTGATCTTACCTCCCACTCTGACTGTTTATGGGCCTGACACTTTTTCTTCAACCACTGCTTGGCAGCTAGACAAACCCAGGCAACGACTCTCACCAGTTTGAACAGGTTACTGAATCTTCTTACATCCACAAGTTCTTTAACCCATCCAGTGGGCCTTCTTCCTAGAAGAGGTGGGTCACTTCTCTCTTGAGATTCACTCTTTGGACTTTCCTGAGTTCCTTCCTGCTGACTCCTCACTTGAGCTCTTGTCAATGCACATGAGAATGCCTTCCTCTGGAGCTTGTTTACACTTTCCCTGGCCTGAGCTGCAACCTCTCCAGCTGATTTTATAGGCCACTCCTCTAATGGCCACTTCAGGAACTCTGGTCCATTTTGCCATGTGGAATTCTCCTTCAAATCTCCAGGAGTGCCCCCTCTTGTCATGATGTCAGCTACGTTTAGATCTCCACGGATCCACCACCAGTCTTGCATTAGTCCAGCCTTCTGGATTTCACCCACTCTATTCGCAAAGAAGGTTTTGTACCCATAACTGACTCTTTGAATGGCTCCCAAGACAGTTTGACTGTCAAGGAGATGGAACCATCTCTCGATCTTCATTCGAGCATGTTTTTCCACATACTTTCTGATCCTGGCTGCAAAGACAGCACCACACATTTCAGCTTTTACAGCTTCTCCTTTTGATCCAGGGGTGTAAGTTTGGCTTTTGATTCAACAAATCGAACCTCAGTACCTTGACTTGTCTCCCATCGTAAGTACATCACAGCGCCGTAGGTTTTGTCACTTCCATCCGAGAATGTAATGCCCCAAGGTTTCCCTTTCCAGCCAGCTGGTGTGAGGCTCCTGTTGAATCTTACTTGTCCAAGCTGCACATATTCTTCAAAAAGCTGTATGGCTTCTTCCTGAGGCTTTCTGAAAGAGGTTGGTCCCAGGTTTCTTGGGTTAGTTTTCCACCCTCCCTCCTGAAATGCTTTTCTAACAAGAATTGCTCCCTTCTGTTTGACAGGTGTAACTAAGCCAATTGGGTCGTACAGTCCAGCCACTTGGCTTAAGAGAGCCCTCCTAGTCAGTGGTTTAGGTGTCCCAGTTCTCACCTCCTCCTTGAGAAGGTCTTTTCCAACTCTCATCTTCTTTTTCCTTTTGGAAAAGTTGACTGAGGTTAACATGTACAGCTTGTCTTCATCCACTTGGTAGCCGATACCCAAGGCTTTGTTATCTCCGCCCTTCATTTGATTTGGAAGAATTAAGGTTCTACCTTGTGTCTTTGTTAGAACATCTGTCTCAGCTCCTTGCCTCCCACTTTGCCCTGACCGGACCCATGGTTTAAGGAAGAAACCTCCAGCTTTCAAGATCTCTTCAACATTTGCTGTGATCTTGTTAAGTTTATTCAGGTCATTTTGGGAGGTTAAGATGTCATCCACATAGCTGTCCTCTTCAATGACTCTGCGCTCATCCTCCGAATGGAGATATTTGGGCAGGCGTGCCGTTTCCCTCATAGCCAACTGAGCAATGCAACCAGCAGGTCTGTCCCCCATGTTGACTCTGGTAATTGCATATTCACTTATCTTTTCATCTGGGCTGTCCCTCCAGAGGAACCTGTGAAGATGCTTCTCACGCTCCTCCAACCATACAGAGTTGTACATCTTTTTGATGTCTCCTAGAGCTGCATACGTTCCTTCTCTGAACCTCAGCAGGACGGCTCTGATAGGGTTGAGAACGTCTGGTCCCTTCAGAAGAAGATCATTCATGCCCACACCTTTGTATTTCTGGCTACTGTTCCATACAATACGAACTGGTGTTGTCACAGAATGGGGGTTTGGTGCCACCAGATGACTCACATACCACACTGGTCCATTCCACTCATCCATGATTTTGTTGGTGAGTTTTATGGCTGCGCCTCGTTCAACCATTTCATGGATCTGGGTAGCATATGCAACTTTCCAGTCTGGCTCTCTGCTTAGTTGCTTCTCCATCCTTAAGAAACAAGCCTGGACTGCACTTTTGTTGTTTGGGAGAGAAGCTGGATCTACCGTCCACGGATACTTTGCATCCCAATGCGGAGCTGGTGAGTGAGTATCACCCTTCTTGTAGGTGAGGCCTCCTTTAATAACCTCTAGCTCTCTCTCCTCTGCCAGGGTCATTTCTTTTCCTCCTGGTGGACAGTTTCCACATCGGCATCCTCCACATCTTGGCTCACATGCCGCGCCGATACTGTCCCAGCGCCACCACTCAAGGAACTCCCGGTTACTGGCAGCTGCAAATTGGTCTGAGCCACATCCTCCTGCAACTGGGATGTGTCAGTAGTTGGACTTGTGATTTCTTGGTATTTGACAGCTGCTGTCCTCATGGAGCGAGCAAAGTGTGTTTTGGACTCATATACTGCAACCTCCACTTCTTCAAATAAGTCGGGATGTGCTCCACCCACCGTCTTCCCCAATGGGCCCTCCCACAAGACGAGGTCTCCAATGATTTTTATCCTCTGGGGAGCGAGTCTTCCCTCTCTGTGGCTAATGAGAAGTTCAATCTCTTCTGGCCTTTCCAATTCTTCTAGTTTGACTTCTGGGAAGATTTTCTTCAACTTCTCAGGTTCAATTACTTGATGCACTCTGGCAATTTCGTCCAAGCCGTAACAGACCATTTCATGAGCTCTTTCTGTTCCTTTAAGTGTCTTGACTCTAACTTTGAGGAGATACCTTTGTGTTCTCACCTTCATGGTCATCCCACCAACTCCATGCACAACTAGAGTTATCTTCTCTCGTCTTAACCTCAGTCTTTCCGCAGCCTTATGGGTTATGTAGTTTGTATCTGATGCAAGGTCAATTAAAGTCCCAATCTTCTGCCCTGCATTTGCAGTGACTTGCATCAACATCATGATGACAGGAAGTTCAGAAAGTCCATTCCTCTGCAGTAGCTCAGACTGGCCTGAAGCATCGAATGTCACTGCAGTTTTGCTGGTGTTGGTGAAAGCCTTTCTGCATCGATCTGCCATTTCTGGGGAAAGTTCAGACAAGATTTTCTCTTGTTCCTCGGTTAGTTTACTTTCACCTCTGCTGTCTCTTCCACCCTCTCTTTTTTCTCCTCTTCTGACTTCTCCTTTTGGGCAGAGGAAAAATGGTGGTCTGGGGCACCACCTTCCCTTTTACAGTCTTTATTTCTGCATAGGAAAGTGTCTCTGCAGTATCCATCTGCATCATGGCATCCGAGACATTTTCTGCATGCTCCCAGCTTCCTCAATACAGCTTTCTTTTCAGGTAGCTTAAGTCTTCTGAACTTTTTACAGAAGAAAATCTTGTTGTTGTGCCCACTATCACCACAGACACCACATTCCTCATCAAACTCTTCTTTCTTTGTAGTTTTTGTTGAGGCAATCTTTCTGTCATACCTCTCTGACCGATCTGATTTCTCCACCTTCTCCACAGTTCTGAGCTGTTCGAGTCTTTCTAGTATTTCTTCTTGACTCTTCAGGAACTTCAAGAGCATGATAAAGTGGTTGTCTGATGTGACATTGTTTCTGGGTTCGACCATGAACAT
>JABXJD010001414.1:47500-89437 GCA_013375575.1 Percina caprodes
CAGGCAATAACACCCAAAGCGACTCCAGGGAAGACATAGGCGTTGTTTCCCTGGCCGGGGTAGAAGGTGCGTCCATCAGCCAGAGTCACCTTGTTGAACGGACTTCCACTGGCAAAGATGCCACGACCCTGAAGAAGAACAGAGAGAAAGAGGGTAGAGAGAAAACACAGGCAGAAAGTGTGTCACTTAGAGATAACAGGAAGATAGGTTATCTTCTTGGTTGTTTGTTTAATTAAAGCTTTTTGATATTAACAAACGCCCGTTACATTCAAGCCATTGCCGAATGAGTTGCTACAAAGCTAATTTAAAAACATCAGCTCCACACAACTCTCTCTGTATTTCCCAGTATGGCTTTGTTCAGAAACTAGTGTCGCCCGGCAACTTTCACACGCAGAAGCTTGATATTATTACCTCTTCTGAAGAGTCCATGTTTATTTAATCCCCCGGGTCCTCCTTGGCTACTAGCAACTGGGTGAAGGAAGGGCTGGGAGTGGTGCACGATCACATTGGGCTTGTATCATGTTGATGCGACAACAGTTTTGTTGTCATTACTTAAAATTCCTCTTGGGGGAGACAGAAACTACACACTATAGCTTTAAAGATAAATGGCGGAGATTACTAGGGTGCTGTGGAGAAACATTTGCAGGGGGCTGTAATGAAAAAAATGCACCGGGACGTACCATAGATGTCAACAGAAACAGGATGGATGGATGAATGATTACTATGCTTTCTGACAAGAAAGAAGATGTTGTCTTGTAAATTCCAGCTGAAAAACAGCCAACCATGTGTCCATGCTGATATTGTTTTATCGTTATCCTAAAAAGTCAAGAAAGTTTGTTTTTTAAATATATATATATATATATATATATATATATATATATATATATATATATATATATATATATATATATATATATATATATATATATATATAATTTCTTGTCAGTTGTTGACTAGGCCTTTGTGTTGACATATAAACCCACCTCAAAGTCTGGCCATATGCATCAAATAAAAACAGCAGTATTTGATAATCAATTTTACACAATTTCTCATATAAATTAAAGCTGGGGCAGTAATGTGCTATAATATACAGCAATATACCAATAGAAGCACAGAAAAAAGACTGCTAAATATTGCAGAGTTCATGAAAAAATAAATTTTCATTTGTGGTCTTTGTATGAGGGTTAGGGTATGTATGCAGTGTTTTTGTTATTTCTCATACCTACAAGCAATAGTACATTTGTGTGGGAAACACTGAATGTAGTGTTCTTTAAACCTGATAGATCAATCAGAAACTTTTCTATACTTTCTAACTGGGGCACCTCAAATCTACATTGAGGCTGGTTAGTACCTCTGTGAGCGTGTAGCACTGCTCTGCTGTGCACTCCGCCTTGCTGGTGGGATTACTCAGGGCAAAGATGATTGGCCTCTCATTGAAGGATGCCATGCCTTTGATAATCTTCTCAGTAAATGCTCCTGTGATAGCAGCCACTCCTTCATGTTCAGGAAATAGAACAGAGAATCCACAGAAATGACTATAAGTTCACAAGCTTCGATGAGACAATGTGAATAAAAAGGTGCCATTTGTAGGATTCAGACCACATGAGTCAATTATTTTAAGAAAAAATTATGTCCAAATTTTACCATTTTCACCTATGGATCCATTTGTGCTTATGTAATTATTTTCTGATAAGTTGATTAAAAGACTGAAAATATCTTCCAGTTAGTCACACAGTGTTTGAATTTAGATACATGAATACTTACATTTACATCTAAAAGCTTTGTGAATTAGTTGATTTGGAGCAAATTACAATCTTTTTTACTATGCCGCGCAAAGCTAGACACAAATTTACCTTTAATAAGTTTCTCTGTTTTTCCACAACTGTTCAGGAATGACCACAAATGGATGAAACAACAATGTGGGTTATTATAAAGGGGTTTTATTTAACAACATTAAAAAATAAAAAAAATAAAAATCACAATGTTCAGGTAGACTCACCTATGATCGCAGTGGGTTTGATGGTGTGCACCACCTCCTCCAGGGTCTTCAGATGTGGGTGATCATGAGCAAACTCCTCTTTCTCGTGGTTAAGATGGCCTCTTCCCTAAATATGAGTAAAAGGATGGTACCGTTTTGTGATTTACACACACAGGGGATATCTGGGAAGGCCGAGTGAGTTGACAGACGCACACTATACCTTTACAATGAGACCTTTTGAATCAACCAACCAGATCTTCTTTGCAGCTTCTTCTCTACTTAATCCCTGTTTGGCCATGGCCATCATGAGAAGATGAGCAATACCAAGAGCAGCCTGGCAAGAAAAAAAGGGGATCATTTTCTAACAACCCTTGGCTAATTTCAAATGAGTCAGAGTTGAGTCATTTCTTAGGGTTTACAGACAGTTATTTTTGTTTCAAAACAGAATAAAATCCTTGTGAGCAAGATCTTCTCACCTCACCCGCCCCCTGGAAAACAAAGGTGTGGTCTAAGAGTCTGTTCTTTGTGATCTTCAGAGCAGCTAAGATCCCGGCAACAGCTACTGAGGCTGTGCCTGAAAAGAAAAAAATCTCATCTGAAAAATGAGACACGCTGAATGTTGTGCAGAAACTATGTGTCATGACCATGAAGTCAATTTAAAAACATAAAATGCTAATTTTGTTACATGTTGATTAAAAGCAAGTCAGAACAAGTACAGTCACGATAATGGCCTCATAGCATTTTTCACAGTCAGATATTTGAGCATTTTCATGTTATATCTATATAATGTAAATGGACTGTTTTTGTATAGCTATATATATATATATATATATATATATATATATATATATATATATATATATATATATATATATATATATATATATATATATATATATATATATATATATATATATATATATATATATGTGTATAATTGTTTACTGTCAGTTGCAGCAGTTGTAGTACAATATTTTCTTATGTTTTACGTCTATAAATGTCATCCTAACAGAAGCATTAAAAGCAGGAGTAGTTACCAGACAACTCCAGCAGAGGGAGTGTAGAGCTCCCACTTAATCCACATGATCTGACAAGTTTGTGTCAGTGCACATTTCATGCAAATATTCATAAGACTATACATCAGCATTTATTTTTAGAAATCTAAACATGTCTGTGGTGAACTGAAATCTTGAAAAGTGAGTGAACAACTCTGCAGTGTTTTTACTACATTGCAACATGCACAGAAAGTGCAACAAACATTGACAAAGCCAGGAATGAGGTGATCTTGCTGATGTTCTCCAATTCCGGGATTAATATCTCGGTCTTTGTCTCTTCCAGCAGCATTTAGGCATTAACCAAATTCTACTAAAAAAAAAAGGTACAGTTACAAAAAATACAGCTCCTTTAAAAAAAAAAAAAAAAAAAAAAAAAAAATCACAACAGACTTTACAGTATTTGTTGTCTGTGCTATTGATGATGTTATTCCACAGTTACGGTTGCTTGTATCTTAGGAGTCATTTTTGGCTCTTGTTGGAAACAGGAAATAGTTATGAACTGATTATTTTATAGGTGTTCCTCTAAAATTGCGCTTAAATTTCAATCCCTGTTTTTGCCTCTTGCTTCTGAGAATGTGGTATTTCTGGGCTGGGAACATTGTGAGGGAGCAAAATAAGGTCATGTGGATTGTTTAGATGGAATTCAGTGTTATTTTGTTATCTATTTTAAATTTGAAAAAGTAATTAATATTGTAATTAAAAAGTGAGGCTTTGTGTTTTTAAGTACCTTGGATGTCGTCGTTGAAGGTGCAGTAGCGATTCCTGTATTTGTTGAGGAGGCGAAAAGCATTGGTGTTTGCAAAATCCTCAAACTGTATCAGACAGTTCATCCCGTACCTGCAGGACAACAGAGTGACAGAGTCAGACATCAGGAGTCGCTCGCACATTTCAGTCATTTGAACTTCCACTCACTTGTCTGTCACTGCCTGCATGAACTCGTCAACCAGCTCATCATACTCCTTTCCTCTGATTCTCTTGTGCTTCAGTCCAATGTATAGGGGGTCATCGAGCAGTGTCTGGATCAAAATCAATCAGTCAGTCAATAAGAGACAACTTGGCATCCCATTTCTGTTTTAGAACTATCATAAATAGTTTCAAAAATGGACACTATAACGACTGATGAGAGGCAGATATAAAAACATCACTCCAGCCGTCCTTCAGCTCCGCGATCAAACACACCTGGTTGTCAGTGCCAACGTCCAGCAGTACAGGAAGACACTGCTGTGGCCGAACACCTCCACAGGCTGTGTAGAGTGCCAGCTTCCCAACAGGAATACCCATTCCGTAGCCTCCCAGGTCACCCAGGCCAAGGATACGTTCCCCGTCTGTCACCACAATGGCCTACACAAGAACACATATTAGTCATTTGTTTGGTAAGATTGTTAATTTCTCAGGCACTATTAGCGGTGTGTGTGTGTGTGTGTGCGTGTGTACCTTTATGTCTTCTTCAGGCCAAGAGTTGAGCATGGTGGCAATGTGGCCTTTATCATGGATGGTGATGAAAAGTCCTCTGTAAACAAGTAGGTTTAAATTTGAAGGCAGCAGTATTGATTTGATGATGCACGTTTTTAGATCCATTCCTGCACGCTGTTGGTTTTCAATCACTAAAGTTAGAAATGAAAATCAAACATCAGATACTTGAAACCTGCCTGAGAAAGGAAGTCCTCTAAACTGATTGTGTCAAATCCTTAATAAAAAAAGAATAGGACATTAAAACCAAAGTAAAAAGGATGTAAGCTAATTTAAAGTTAATTGGAAATTATTAAAGACCACGCAGTGACAGAGGTCCATCTATGGATTTATTATTGCTTTCATTATTTTGTTGTTCCCTGTATCCCTCACACCACTGTTCACAATGTACCCACCTTTGGTTTGAATTAGTCCATAGTGTGCAACTGAGACATGATGTAAACAAAAAGTAAACACTGACACAATAATTCACTCTGTTCTTTTTGGTATGACAATCACAATGCAATTCAGATTAAACCCAAACTCTGAGTTCTTTGTGACTGATTCACTAACTCAAACCAGTTTTAAGTCTGCTTTAAGTGACATGAATGGAAACCAAACTCTCCTAGGAGATGGTGGTTAGGAATGTCAGGTATACACAATTGTTTTTTTCAAAACATGAAAAGTGCTCCTTCATAGAGAATGTTAAACCAAATGTAAAAATAAAACAATACCTAAAACTAATAGTATTGCTGTGCAGCTACAGTGTAGATGTGATGTATCTCACCGTGGTCTCCTGAAAGTGAGTCCATACTGTTGGCACGCCAGACCGACAGTGGGAGTGTACACGATGGGCATGAACTCTTCGATGTCAGAGGTCAGCAAACGGTAGAACAACTTCTCGTTTCTGTCCTGCAGTGTCATCAGCAGGATGTACCTGAGACAGAAAGAGTCATCAAAACCTGACATCGCCATTTTTGTTTTAAGAAATCTGCAAGATCATTTCTGATTAAAGTTAATTGGAAAAGTGCTACAAATATTTCTGCATTAAATACAGTGAGTGAGAGAGAGAAAGAGAGACAGAGGGAGGTGGGGGGATGACATGAAGCAAATGTCCCAGGATAGAACCAAACCAGAGATGCTTCAGTTATCTGTTGCGTTCTTGACTACTAGGCCATTGCATGCTGCTTTAAGTCTTTCACTTCTTTAATCATACTATGAATAACAAAGACAGCAACTGATGGTGCACCAGCAACAGATGTGACATGCTAAAGAACATTTGACCAAACAAGTGGGGCAGCCCCATTTGGCTTATTCAACATCTGCCGCTTTATTCTTGAACAGCACTTCAGCATGCTTTATTGTAAATGTCTGAGTCTCTGCGCTCACTTGTCTAGAGGATTGATGCGTGTTTCATAGCTCTTCATGACACGCAGCACTTGCACATCCTGGGAGAGGAAGCAGGGGGGCAGCAGGCCATGGATGCCCAGTTGTAAGCGCTCCTCCAGGGTAAATGCCATTCCCTGCAGGGTGGAGGAGGAGCGGTTATACAACATTGTGATCCCTGAAAGAGTTTGCACTGGGTGAAGTTTACAAATGAAATAAGAAAACAGACAACCCAGACCATAGTGACTCATGTGTTAGTAATCACAGTATGAGGTTGGTTATGACTCATAACTGCCGCGCCCAAACACAGTGGTCTTTTTGAGGTTTTCTCAAAATTCAGCATTTAGTAGCCATTTTTATATGATAACAGGGCAATGTTGAAAACACCTCACAATTGTTTTGTTAACTTAGAGCAGTGAACAACACCAGACCGATCTTTTAGTCTGGTAAGCATTGTACCCCTCTTCTGGTTATGGTTAGTGCTGCTGCTCCTCTGTCTCGCTGTTGACAGACTTCCCAAAGAATGATTGGAGGGGAGCGTGAGGTTTAATCTATTTATTCTGTCCAATAGTGTGGGAGCCTGAACTCACTCCCCTGTAAGCTCCACTTCTCCTTACTCGTCTCTGCTGTATTGCTCTCTCCATTTCCTCTTGATTCTTGCACAGCAGAAGAAAACACTGACCTACATGGGAATAAACTGGCCTTCCAGTGTCAGAGTGTTTGTCTACTGCAAGTCAGAATTTTTCTGAAAGCACATTTCTCCCTGTATTTTATTCATGATGGAGTGCGAAATGTGATAGGGGATTAGATACGTGGTTGCTAATAGTAGATTACAAATTATTTCATCTACAATTGTTCCTCAAGCTGCATGCTTTCCATTGAGGAGTAATTTGATGATACATGCTCAACAGCTGAGCACTACTGTACTATTTAGCTGCAAGCAACAGTCTGCAAAACAAAAGATCTGCTGCTGAGGTCATTAAAAAAAAGGGAGATAATCTGACACGTTGATGCCTAAAATACCAAACCAGATTAACATAAAACAAGGAAAGGCAGTGTCAGTGTGCACAGCAAACTTTCAAAGTAATCTAACATCACAAATGTGGATGGAAAACCTTTTACATGTAAAATGCTGATAGAAAAATATATCAGAGTAACTGTGAACATGGCCAATGAGAAGGTCACAGATTAACAGAGTTAAGATAAATGCATTAGAGCGAACAGGTAAAGTAAACCCATTAAGGTGACACTTCTAACCATTAGCAATTAAGGCTAGCCTATATGCTAAATGTAGGTTTAAACTGCATAACCTTAGTAATCCAAATCAAAACCTTATCATCAATTACTCATAACATAATAGTACAAAATTTAATAGTTACATCTCTCCATTGGTGCATGTATAGGTACTGAGCATGTGTGTGCGTAATCAGGCCTGTTTGTAATGTGTGTAATAACAGAGTGTAAATTGAAATTTCCCCTTGTGGGATTAATAAACTATACATTATTATTATTATTATTATTATTATTATTATTATTATATGGTTATGAGATGATTTTGAAGTTTTGCATTTCAAAAAGTCACTGGAGTCAGTTTGGTAGATTTGCAGATTAAAATACTGTAGGTCAATAAATAGGGTCAGAAATCTGGCCTTCCTCAATAAATACACTTAATTTATCCACTGGAGATGCTCAGTGTCAACCAACATCACACCAACAACTGCGTGATGGTGACAAAATGTGTGTAAATGTGTAAAATGTTTAAGCAGATTGCTAAAATTTACTTTTTTATTAAAAGACCATTTTTACATCTAAGTGGCGCTCAACTTGCTGAATGTTTCTACTGAATTGACCTTTGAGTCAGGCGTGTAACTGCTGATTGAGCATTAGGAACTGGGGAAGGAACTGTGACCAACATGCCACCACCCAAATCAAAGCAATAAACTTAGTCATACTGTCCTCCAGCCAGGCAGAAAGAAAGCGTTTCCTGTCAGAACCACATTTGGGTGAAAAAAATGCAGCAAAAACATTGGTGAGTTACTTGCTGGATGTTTGTTTTAGAACAGTTCTGCAACTACAGCATCTTTGGAAAGGGCTTTTTTTTTCTATCCAAATACTAGTAACTCCCAACTGTGACTGCAAAAGCATTCACATTGTTCTGTGTTTATGCAGTGCTATTGTCACACTCTGAATTATCTTAAAAAGTGAACTCAAGTCCCAATATGTCTGATATTTTTATGTTGTATGCTTTTTTAAGACTGAGATTAAGCAGACAGAGACAGACACAGAGGAATCTACAGAGGTACCATTCATTCTGTAGCTCCAGATGTGAGCGTTTAACCGCAACGGTCTCACTTAGATAGGAGCTATGGCATTCCTATGGCACTGCTGTGCAGTACCATTTACATGTTATGTTTTGTGCATACTGTATTATGTTCCACAATCATAACATGGTATGCAAGACATAACGCTATCTATAGACACAGTCACATAAACACAGAGTCAGCACGGCATGTAGCAGGCATATAGAGATGCTAATATAAATAAGTTGTGATGACACCCCATCAATTACAATAAACATGTGAGGACAAGATGGACAATGATTCAGTTACTAGGGGTAATTATGTTTAAGCTAAAATACCAACAATGTACTATGTACATACATAAACTATGTATATGTACGTACATAGTAAATGTACAAGTGTATGTATATATAGTATGTATATGTACATAAATGTGTTCCGGTTTTCTTGATCTTGTAGGAGAATAAACAATATCTTCGGCTTTTTGGGTTGTTGGTCAGACAAAATGATACATTTTAAGACACCCCCCCTTGGGCACTTGGTACTTTTTTCTTAAAGACCAAAACACTGTATATTGATAATTTAATTGATTAAAAAAAGTCAGCGGATTAATCAATAATTTAAATTATAACGCAAAGATAATGTCCTCACATTCATTAGAAGGGCACCCCCTGAACTTTACCTGTTGTTGTCACCATGTCGTAGTATAAAAAGCAATATGGACGGAGATGGTATGGTCATGGATAAGAAAATGCAGTGGACACATCGGTGAGCTCACCTTGTTGAGGTGTGGGTTTCTGGTGATGTCGTAGCCCCTCTTCTTGGTGCTGACGCTGCCCTTGCGACCCGTCCCGGAGTGGCAGACGCGCACAGTCGGGAGAGAGGCCCTGACGGCGGGCATGCACCCAGCGGGGTGACCCGGGGAACCGGCGAAGACCCTTATCCCGCCCGCTGCTGCTGTGCGCCTGCACAGAGACAGAACAGCTTTTCCTGGGAAGGAGTTCATGCTGCCTGCAGACAACAACATACAGTGAATGAGTGAGTGAGTGAGTGAGTGAGTGAGTGAGTGCAGTTATATCCTGTGGTACAAGTCACCTTCCAGTTCAGGAAAGGACGTACGGTGTTGCCCTACTGGTTTCCACACCAACTGTCGCCCTATGTCGTGTTCACCTATAACAGCTGATGAACAAATGATTCGATTAAAGACACATTACAATACTTAGTTAATTCAGAGCCAAGCTCAAGTATGTTAACACTGTATTACAAGCCTTTGCAATTTCAGAGGTATATTAGGCTACTATATCCCATACCATAGGCTAGGCTACACAAGGAGAGACAATGACTGTAAATCATTAAGACGATGCATTCAAACTGCGTCGTGTATTACCACTTTTCTGTGACTTAGCTAAGTAGTAGCGATTGTGTATTGCGACAATATTTTGACTTTTAAAAAATATGTGTCAGTGTGTAGCGTATAGGTGGCTGTGCTGAAGTAGTAGTCGTCAATATGATCGTAGATGCGACGAAAGAAATGTGAAAACTATCATCGGGTATTTCAGCAACTATAAGCCCAGGTAACCAGTTGTTTTAGATCAGACAAAACAAGATGTTACCTGGTTGCTGACATGATTAATAGATACGTGACTGGAAGAGTTATCTTGTACAGCTTCGGTAGCTCAATGTGTGGAGCAGTGGGTTTTAGTGTTATCGTTTTTGCAACAAGATCGAAACCAGCTCAATCCGAACTTGAATGATTATATTGTTTTTACAGCTTTTATTTTTTGTAGGTGGCTGTGATGTGGTGCTTACTTAGACAAACATTTTCGCCGCAGTGGATCTGGGAAACAATTTGAAAATCGCCAGGAATATGTTTGTGATTGTGTGATGAATCTGGTGACAGAGGCAGGCCACAACGGCAGCTGTTACGTGAACACAACACAGGGAAACCAGTTGGTGTGGAAACCAGGAGGGGTATAACACCGGTCTAAAAACGCCACACCATTACCTTGAATATCAAGTTCAACGAGCCTGTCTTCCTGTAAATAACCCGCTCCAAGTCTGAGGAGTGAATCTGAACCTTAGCTATCTTTAACGTAATATAAGCTGAGTCACAGTGATAAACAAGTGTGAATACAATGCAAATATAATGATCGCGTTTATAAATGATTGAGCCGATGTGTTCAGTGTGTTCATATTAACATGCTGCTGTGTGCGGATGCATCAGATTAGCTGGTTACTGTTAGCTGCCAGCTGTTTTCATCATAATTAAATGTGTATTTGTGAAACAATCTGCGCAACTGCTAATGCTAGCTAGCGCGGGTAGCTAATATTCAGTTAGCCTCACCTGGAAACGGTGTGAAGCTGCTGTGCCCCTGACTTCAATCCTCATAGGCAACGTTGTTTTGGCCCGGTGCTCGCGTTAACGATATGTTATCAATGAATGTTGTGAAGAATCGACAGCTAACAGCTGATCCAGGATCCTTTATGGTTGACAGCCCCACTTCCCCACCAATCAGACCGCAGCTTCGCGGGCTAAGGCTAACCAACCAGCTCCTCCTCCCTTTTATTTAGTAAACACTGGCTCCATCTTCAGCTTCAACATGTGCAATTCAAAATGAAACACAATTATCTTTGAAGAGATTTCATAATGTATAAGAACTTGCCTTTATGCTATTATAATTACTGCATTGTAATAGAACAGTGGCACTGTTTAAATTTCATGGCATCAAAAAACACAGCTGTGGGTAAACAGACTAGTGTTCAACTCTTAGTCATGCACTGACAGTAACACCACCACTGAATTCAAATCAGTCTACTGTATACGGTCTGCAGATCATATGAATAGCCTCTGGCTCCCTCTGCTGTAAGAAAGGCTTATCTACTCTTAACCAGACTGTATAGTGAGTCTTCGCATGTAATCAGGCCGTCATTGGAAATGAGAGCTTTACCTGCGCTCCCTGAATAAATAAAGGTGATTCACGGTACATTCATGCCGTGAAACTTTTTTTTTATAGCCCCTGGGGCTGCACAGAACATACATCACACTGCAAATGGCAGCTTCACTGTATTTTCGCCCAAAGTCACAGCAACAGAAATACTGACACGCCTAATATGACCTCTCAGCCTCCAGAATAACCACAAAAGTTACATTAACACATCTTTAAAATAACATAAACTGAACATAACCTTCAAGGTAGGTTAGACTGCCGTTTTAGCTAGATGTACATGTTAAATTGGCAACTGAGTGTATATAGTAAATCGAGCCACATCCTATACAATATATACTGTAGTTACACTTCTATATAAAGAAAGCAGAATCAGAAATTTGGCAACCACAACAAACAAAAAATTATAACCCACATATTCACAAAATATACAAAAAAGCTCTGTCATTTTAATATAATGTAGTTTCATTTTATAAACATAAAACATCATTCTACATCTAAACATAAATCAAAGATAAATCTACTATTCTGACTTCATTCTTATTATCCTGCATCCAATACTGATGACCTGAATTAACTGAAAGTCTATTTATTTTAAGTTTTGTGTGAATTAGTAAGGTAATACTATGAAATGCAACTTTGTTTAGGATTATGCACCATGTGAGCTAAATATAAACAAATATATAATTATGGTTTTATAACTACATTTTTGACACAAGAACCCTAACTTTAGAACATCTTACTTTAGTAGGACATATTTCCAAATAAACGTAAGAAGGAAAATTACCAGTTACCACTGGATGTCCGGGGGAAGTTGCCCACTTTGTCCAGTTGATAGTCCATCTCTAGGAACATCGTTTTAGTTTAAGGGATCACTTCAGATTTTACAATGTATAAAAAGTACACAAATGACTCACTTCACACTAGCTGTATCTAAAAAGGTTTATTTAAAACATACACATATCATCATGATACATCTCTATTCATGTTTCTAATAAAACATTAATGAAAATCACAATTATAAGTTGTTTTTTGTAGATTTAAAAGGTTCTGGAAGTCCACCATGGTCAAGCAGCATACTATTTATTGAAGTTACTGTCTAATAATGATACTATAGATAAAAGGTAAAAATAATAATAATAATTTATGCTTGTTAAAACTGTTAAACATTTACTTCACAAACACCAAAAGGATACTTTTTTCCATCACCAGACAAATGCCACCATGTAATACAGTTAGAACTAATCAGAACTACCAATTTATAGACTTGATGGAACTGTTTTTCTACTTTTAAAAAAAATCATATTTTTAGTTGCAAATACATACAGTGCATAGAGTAAAAGTATATTCATTGAGTACATTTCCAGTACTCACTATTAAATTTCACAACAACAACAACTACATTTTTGCAAGCTTAATGAACAGATGACGGTACCCACTGTTTGTCTTCATTTTCATCGTTTTTGAAACATTCAGGAACAAGTTTTAAAAAAAGATATAGAAATGCTTCAGATGACTACGCTGGTGCCGCTACGGGAACTTCTATCCTATGAGAGAAAAGTGACAGGAGATATGATGATTCAATAGATGACCAACAAGACTAAGAAATACAAAAAAGTGATGAAAAAGTCAAGAGAAAAAGAAGGAAAGTAACAGACTGAAAGCTAACAGAGAAAAACTTTCATCAGTCTATTGGTTCAGAGTGTATGTCAGTATTTGAATCTTACTGAAAGGTGCTCGTAGTTCCCGCGGCTACGTCCAGGCTGGGTCTCAATGGAGAAGTAGCTGGGGGGATTCTCTGGCCAATCCTTCCCTTTACCATCTTTCCTTCTCCTGCTGTCTTCCTCTTCATCTGAGCTCCGAGATCCTTTGCGACGTTGAGGAGGTGAATAGCTCTTCTCCCTCTGAGATGCTCTGCTGTGCAGCTCCTCCATCAGATCGTCACGACTACGAGTACGTGGCCTGGATCCACCTCCTCTACTCCCGGCCGAACCTACTCTCTCATTCCTCGAACTCCTGTGTGGCGCTCTTGCTCGCCTGTTCTCCCATTCGGAGTCATCGCTGTATTCACGCAAGATCCCCCGTCTGGGAGGAGAGGCGTCTCTATAGCTACGACTGCCGCGGTGGTGACCAACTCCAGACCTGTTTGTACTCCCACTGGACTGACTGGATATTCTGGGGCCACCTCTGGCTCTGTCTCCACCTCCAGGCTCCCTGCGTGAGGAAAAGCTGGGTACACGCTGGATTATAGGAGGCAGGGTGATCACCCTTCTCTCCAGCCCTCTCACCCCCATCTCATCCAGGGCTGACAACATACTAGGGGGCCCTGGTGTGTAGGGAACAGCTTGAGGAGCCGGCTGAGGCTGGAGTTGAGGCTGCAATGCGAGCATATTTTGGTGAGCGTGTGGAGCCATTTGATGTGCTCCCACATCCAGTCCCCTCACCTGGTTCTCCAGATAGTCCAACACCTGGCCAGTGCCGCGGTTATTGCCGTGCACACTGCTGTTCATGTGGTGTGGAGGAGGAGGAGGAGGAGGCTGATGCTGCAGGGCCATGGGGGACAGCTGCATGGGAGCCATGGCATAGTTTTGTTTGGTAGGATAGTCCAAGTATGAGCCTGAAACAAAAGTGACAAAGAAAGAAAGACAAACAATCTTACTACTTGGCACTTGGGGCCATCAGAAACAAGCTGTAACATTGATACATTTTCATCCTTCAAAGTTAATACTGTTTGCAAATAGTTTTATATTTACACATCCAGCAAATAGAGAGCAACATACAAATGATTCATTTTGAGTTGATTTTGTGTCTACTTGATGAATGTAGGTCCACTATTCATTATCTTTAACTCTGTTTTTGCTGTACACTCTAATATAATATCTGTCTCTTTAGTTGCTAAATGCTTCACTGTGTTCATCAGCTATTTTATTTTATATATGTTGTCTGCTGTTTTGTTTCTCTTCACTGAAAACAGCTGCTTGCTGTGGCTGAAAACGCTGTGAGTGGTGGGAGTGAATAGAACTGTAAAGTGGCAGAAAGACACTTAACCCAATGAATGTGACCTTATCTGCGTGTTTCGGTAGGCAAAAAAGTTACTTAATATTTTTTTAACAATTAATATTCACCTAAAAAGTTGCTAAACTGAACATCAATCAAAGAAGAGGGAGGAGACATTGAAGGACAGTGTTTTTTCTTTTAGTGAAGACTGAAATAGAACCATATGAAACTAAATGGAATTTTAAGTATGGTTAATGCTATAATAGCTTAATACAGCAATTTAGAAAGACTTTCTATTTATTTGTTGGACCATCATCAAAATCATATTTCATCACAATGTGTTATTTCCTTGAAATAAATATAAATATATTAAATATATAAAATACAGACATACAAGTACTGATCACACTTTTGAAACCAAACAGAATGATGCTAAGAACATTCAACAAAGCATTAAATGGTCTTTTGTGTGTACTTTTGTGTCACTCACCTGAGTACAACATGGGGACGCCCTGGGAGGAGCCGTTAGAGCCAATGGGAGCGTAAATGGGTTGACCATTCATCCAAGGAGCCATAGCCTTCTGAGCCTCTCGGATCATCCTGTGCTGCATTACAACTGAAATCAGAGCAAAGAGGGGTCAAAGGTTTGAGTGACTCTGTTTTTCGATACATAGGCTTAAACAAGTGCAAAATCTGCAGGAGAAAAACTTGGATAGCTGCAAAAAAAATTGTGTAAAATCTGTAAAGTGTAATATAGCTTTTGGCTTCATAAAAAGTAATGAATTGTCAATTCTGGGTAAAAAATAAATAAATACAAAAACAAAAAAGCATCTCATGTACCTTTCTCTGGGCAGCAGCATGTCTGTGGACAACACGGGCAGCGGACGTAGCAGCAGCACTTCTGCGGGCAGCACTGACAGCAACATATGCAGAAGAGCATGATGAGCAGGAGAGCACCAATGATGATTAACAGGACGGTCAGCCAGTCTGGAACAGGTAAGAAGACGCATGATTACTGTTAGAATAATTACATTATCAAGAATAGACAGAGACCACTGAAGTTATATCAAAGTTCATTTTTACTTGTGAACACAAGGAGACAGTTTCCACACTACAGAATAGTGCAGAAAATGCCCAACTGGAAGCTCTCTACAGCCGCTTATTTATACAAAGTGCTTGTTGATACAAAGTCATGACAAAGTCGATGTTGTCAGTTTATCTTATTCGGTCTGGGAATCTCCCTTGCCTGCTCTGCCTCCAGAAACATCCTGCACCTTTTACAAGGACAGACGATGGCTCCATGGTTATCTTGTTTAGACAACAGAGAAACTGCCACCAAGCTCAAATCCTCAGCCGACCACCTGCCAATCACACTCTCCTCCACAGATGTCTGCAAGGCACTGAGCAGGATCAGCACGCACAAGGCTGCTGGACCAGATAACATCCCTGGACGCGTACTCAGGGCATGTGCGGAGCAGCTTGCTGGGGTTTTTACAGACATTTTCAACCCGTCTCTTGCCCAAGCAGCTGTACCAACATGCTTTAAATGCACTTCCATTGTGCCAGCGCCAAAACACTCCAGCCCGAAGTGCCTTAACGACTACCGCCCTGTAGCACTCACACCCATCGTAATGAAGTGCTTTGAGCGGCTGGTCCTGGCACACCTAAAAGATTTGCTACCCTCCACATTGGACTCACACCAGTTTGCCTACCGTAGCACAGAGGATGCAGTTTCCATGGCACTGCACTCTGTGCTCACACATATGGACAATAAGAACACTTATGCACGAATGCTGTTTGTTGACTTCAGCTCAGCATTCAACACTGTCATCACGGCTAAGTTAATAGTCAAACTTGGAGACCTGGGCATCAACACCTCCATGTGCAACTGGATTTTGAACTTTTTGACCAACAGACCCCAGAATGTTCGATCAGGCTCCACGTCCATCACACTCAACACTGGTGTACCACAGGGCTGTGTGCTAAGCCCGTTTCTCTACCCCCTCTTCACCTCCGACTGCAAGCCTGTGTACAAATCTAATTCCATCATCAAGTTTGCGGACGTCACTAAGGTGATTAGTCTCATCAGCAACAACGATGAGACTGCCTATAGGGAGGAGATCAAGCACCTGGCCACATGGTGCACTGAAAATAACCAGCTCCTCAACACCACCAAAACAAAGGAGCTCATCGTGGACTTCAGAAAAGAGTCAAGAGGCACGCACAACACATCCACATCAATGGAATGGCTGTTGAGCGTGTCTCCAGTTTCAAGTTTCTGGGGATCCACATCTCAGCGGACATGACCTGGTCAACCTACACCTCCTGCCTGGTCAAGAAGGCTCACCAGCGCCTTTTCTTCCTTAGGACATTGAGGAAGAATCAGCTTTCCTCGACTATCCTGGTGAACTTCTATCGCTGTGCAATAGAAAGCATCCTGACCAACTGTGCAACAGTGTGGTATGGGAGCTGTTCTGTGGCAGAGCGCAAGGCACTGTAGCGGGTGGTGAAAACCGCCCAGCGCATCACTGGGACTCCTCTACCCGCCATCGAGCACATCCAGAGGAAACGCTGTCTGCATCGAGCTCGCAGCATCCTTAAGGACTCCTCTCACCCAGCCCACAGACTGTTTTCTCTCCTGCCCTCCGGCAGGCGGTTCAGGTGCCTCCGGACCAGGACCAGCAGACTAAAGAACAGTTTTTTCCCCAGAGCTGTCTTTTTATTGAACTCTAATCCTCATTGATCCCACTCCCCTCATATACTGATAGACTCTCCTCTCCCTCCTCACACCTGCCTCCATTTTGTTATCTGCAATACCATAATGTTAACTTGCACTGCTGACTGTTACTATAGCAACAACTGTTTATATCTGCATCTTGCACTACTTACCTTGACTGATATTTCAATTTCCACTGCTGACTGTTTATTCACAGTACCAATTGTTTACATATACATCTGCAATATCGTACTTTAACTGTAATATGCAATTACTCTCCACTGCACTTTAATTTGGATAGTTTCTGCCCAAACTTTATTTGTACTACCTTGAAATCCATTGTTATACTGCTCATTTTAGCCTAACTTATTATATATATCTATCTGTAAAAATTCTATTTATAGTAATAGCCATCTGTATATATATTCATTGTACATATTCACCTGTAAACTCTGTAAACCATCCGTATATTATGATCATTGTACATTTCTGTAAAAATTCTATTTATAGTAGTATCCACCTGTATATTATATTCAGTACATATCCACCTGTAAATCTTGTTCACAATACTTGTGAACAAGATTTAATATGGTATTCTTATGCAAACAGTTTTAATAATAATCAGAGAAAAAGTATGTATCATAATTTTTCTAACAACTAGGGATATTTTAATCTAGGAAATTTTTTTTGAGCTCTAAGTGCCACAGCCTTAACTGAGGAAACTCACTATACACGATGAGTTTGACTTCACGATCAGAGTCGCCCGTCGTGTCACCGGCAGCGTCGATGGTGCAGAAATACATGCCGTGATCCCACCACATCACCTCACTGATGACCAGGTCAGCCTCTATTCACAAAAAACGTCACATTACTTTAACAACAATATCAATTCTAGTTTAGAGAAGCAACGTAATCATATTAAAATGTAATATACTGATACTGAAATATCAACATTGTCATTATGATGGGATCAAACTTACTGTTTTGAATGGTAATTTTGCGCTCACTGTAGTCTGAACCCAGGATGGGCTGATTAATGCCCCTCTTCTGGATCACTGTGCGGAGTGTTCGCTGGCTGTCCGGGCAGTGATTGGTGGGGTCCTGACCCAGCTGCAGAGCGGCCTGAAAGCCTTCATAAACAGAGGAAAATACAATGAGATATTTTCAACTTGTTGCATTCTTTTAGATCGGTCTACCTCATACTACTCAAACCATCATAACTGTGGCAATAAAGTCCTTCAGATGAAAAATACAACAACCAGCTCTTCAGCAGGTTAATATAACTAAAGTCACTGCATAGTAATTTGATAACCCTCTTTGTCCCTTTGTCCTTCTTATAGTCATGAACATACTGTATATTTCCTTACTTATCTTGATATTACAAAATGCTGCTATTCTAATACCAATGCAGAAAACTTTAGCATGACCAACAGCTTTTTTTCTTCTTTTTTAAATGTAAGAATACATCCACACAAAAAGAAAATGAACACAACATTTGCCATTCTATTCTGAGCATGAATATATAAAAATATCAAGCCATGAATGGTGTTCATTAAAACTAAACTAATGTTAAGTGCTCTACAGAATGACAGCTCACCGTCTGCCATGTGTTTATGTACACCACTATTTTTTATTTTTTTCCAAAGGTTTGGGTTAGCTATGTACATTGCACATTAAAATCTGTGTCTCCTTCCAGCTGCAGTCTCACCTGTGGAGTAGTACTCCAGCACCGGGTCTTTACAGAAGGACTTGTACCTCCAGGTGACCAGGACATCCTGAGGGTTTGCTGAAGTGGAGTAGTCACAGCGAAGGATCACAGACGCAAACAGAGTCGTACTCCTCTGCGTCTCTGGAACAATCACCTGGATGGACAGCAGCTCTGATACAAGTAGGAAGATTGATGACAACATATAAAATAATTAGCCTGGTCGACACCAGACCCTTCTCAGTTGTAACTGAGAGTGACTTGCAGAGCAAATCTCAAATTTGCCAAAAGTTTGTCAGGGTTTTCCCAGGCTATAAAATAACTGCAGACATAACACAATATTCAAACGTGTTTGTGTCACAGCTCTGCTCTTGAATGCTGGATTGATAAGAATCTCACCCAACTGGTTAACGGCTTACAATAGAAGTCCTTAAGTGTATGTATTGGTCTATATCCTTAGAAGTAATAGCTGATAATCATGATCATAACTGTAGCTTATTGAGAAAAGCATCAGTTACGGTTCGGATCAAAGTTTAAACACTTTCTCTTGCAGTGGTCGTCCAGAACTTTGATAGAGATGAGTGTTTGTCAGTGACTGTCACTGACATACGTTGGCATTTTTTCCCAGTTAATTTATATCTGAAATTACATACAGCAATCGATGAGGGCTGCAACTAACAATTATTTTCATTATTGATTAATCTGCCAGTTATGTTAAGAAATAACTGAAATGTTTGACCCATTAAAATATCAAAAAAGAGTGAAAAATGTTGATCAGTATTTGCCAGAGCTCAAGTTGACGTCTTCAAATTGTGTGCTTTATCTGAACAGTCCCGAACTATCATACAGAAACAGTGAATTTCTGCTTTAAAAAGTATTAATCAATAGGGTGCCTTGTTGGCTCCCATGGTTGAGTGTGCGCCCCATGTACAAAGGCTAAGTCCTTACCACAGCGGCCCAAGGTTTAATTCCAACCTGTGGCCCTTTGCTGCATGTCGTACCCCCTTACCTGTCTACAGCTTTCCCTTTATTAATGTAGAATAAAATGAGGTCTGAGAATACAATATAAAACTGAACTATAAACTATGAACCACCATGTCCAAACAGATATAGATAGATAGATATTTATTGATCCCCCCCCCAAAAAAAAAGGGGAAATTATGGTGTTATAGCAGCAAACATATCAGTCATACAGCACAGAATATAAATATAAATGAAATACTAGAATACAATATACATACATACAATGTACATGAAATTATAATAATAATACTAATAATAATAATAAGAATAAAATATAAGAACAAATATTTGAATATACAGGATGGTAAAAACAAAATGTGCAAGTGCTTAAATAGTATGTTAAAAAAAATAAAAAGCTTACAAAACTGAACTGCAAGTTTTCATAGTTTTTAGACAAAACTAGGTATTTTTCCACACAAGCTTTATAAAAATGAGCAAAAATACTTGCCATGAACTAAATTTGTGATGTAGAACTGAGATCGTTAGTCAATTAAATTTCCAATGAAAAATGCAAGTTTGCAGGTTCCAGCCTCTCAAGTGCAAAATGTTATTGCTTTACTTTGTCTTCTGTGTTTAGTTGTTTTTTTTTTTTAAAGATATCACTTTGTTCTCTGGAAATGTGATGGACATTTGTCTCTGACTTTTTAGACCAAACAATGAATTGATTAATCAAGTATTGAGTAGATTAAGAATACTACTAATTTCATTAGCAATTGTTCTGTTTCATATTTTTGTTTGTTTAAATCTCAGAAAAGAGTGACCAAAATGACGTCTTCAAATTCCATTAACAGTCCAACCCGAAGATATTAATTATAGAGCTTCAATGGTAAGTCGATTTATTGATAAATTGATCAACAGAAATGTATCTGCAGCTATTTTGATTATCCATGAATTGTTCAAATCAAATGTGAGAATTTGCTAATGTTCCTTGTCTTACATTTAACTGAATATATTTGGGTTTCTGACTGTTGCATAAAAATACCATGTGCTCTTTTTCAATTATTTCTGATGGTTTATAGAACAAACGACTAATCCAGAAAATACAACCAATTATCACATTGAGAGGCTGGGACAAGATCATTTTTTAAATTTTTGTTTGATAAACACCTTTAAAAGTTTATTCGGTTATCAAAATTACTGGTTTAACTTCCTGTGGATAATTATCTAATTATTTCAGTTTAACAGCAGATTAATCAACAATGAAAATAATCTTAATTTGCTATTTTGATATCCTCTAAGAAGGTTTGATGTAATTAAAAGTTACATTTAACATTTCCTTCTAAGACTGTTTCCACTGTTAGAATGTTTTGTATTTTGGAGAATATGAAAAACCACAGTGTGACCATATGTGAAAAACTGTTAGTGTGCAGTCACGTGACAGAAGTCGGCCTTGTCCTATTTATACCTGTCGATAATTAACTTGCACACATCAGTTAGTTTTGACTGTTTCTTCACCCTAAATTCCCATACCCTCAAAAAACATATGCTACTTGAATAAAGTATAAATGTTAGGCACACAATTTGTTTAAGCTGCTATGGCGCCTTTAAAACCTCACCTGTTGGGAGATGAGCCAGCAGAAGCGCCATCAGGATCACATTTCCCATCTCGTGCTCCTTACCCCTAATCAAAATCCACCAGAAATCCTGAATATTTTGATGAAAACGGCTTGTATCCGCTGCTCTGCATAGTAACTCATCCTTAGACTTAACACGCCATGTTAGTGCAGCTGTGTTTACTCTCTGAGGTAAAGACGATGTTTACAGTCTCACTGAGGAACAACTTTCCCACAGAGAGAGAGAGAGAGAGAGCGAGAGAGAGAGAGGCGGATCATCCCCCTCCCCCTCCAGCTTCATGTGACATCATTGACCCCGCCCTCTCTGACAGGTGCAACATGGAGGAAACAAAAAGAGGAAGAGCAAACAATTTGTGATCACCTTCGTTTGAAGTAAAGGTGATTACCAACACATGCCTAAACTGTCTTTTTTCTTAGATGACTAATTTTCTCAATATGAATAACTCGATGTAGCCTACTTGATATTGTACTCTTGAATTGAAATCTCAAATTTGGTTGAGGAGAGCAATAGCAGAGCCATGACTGAAAGACTGCCATTGAAATATATTCTGTCAAGTTTAAACTAATGTATAAATTATAAATGTATAAATTAATAATACATAAAATGTGATTTTCACTGAAAAACACGTACAATTACAATAATAGGCCTGCCATACAAACTATTAGTTTGTAAGTGTGTCATAAAAATAATAATCATATGTCTCATACATTTCTTTATGTGTTATTTTCGCCAAAGGAACCTTTTCAGTACTATTGTCTTTTTCAGTGCCAATACAAGTTCAGGTTTTTATTTCAAAGCCAAATTGTTGATTTCAATACCAAGAACTACAGATAGATAGATAGATAGATAGATAGATAGATAGATAGATAGATAGATAGATAGATAGATAGATAGATAGATAGATAGATAGATAGATACTCCAATTCTTTTAGGCAGTCTCTTTTATAGTTTTAAAAAGTATGACAAGGGCAAGTAACAATGGAAAAACAAACAAAATTACTAATGTATTAATTAGTTATCTGCTGTATTTTGGTGAGTTCAAAGCTTCTGATGAGTTTAAATGGCAGATAAATAGAGTCTTAATGTAAATGTTGACATCCAGTTCATTAATAGTTGAATTAGCATGCACAATCTGCATACACTGAATGAAGTAGAAGCATGTCAGCTTGTCTGATGGTTTCATTTATTCATCAGTGTAATGTTCACTCTCGGGATAAATCATATTGTGCTAGAGCTCTTTGTGCGAGGATGTTTGTCACTTATTCAGGGGGTGGGCCCCAGCCAGGTTTATTGACACAAAACAAGCCCGCCTGAGGTGAGCTCAAGTGCTGCTCTCAGCTCACTGAAGTGGGCTGAAAAATGCTGCGTGGATGAAAAGCTTTGCCATCACATCTGTGTCTGGCTCCACGCTGAACCTCGAGACAAGTTTTAAATTCCTTGCTTGTCAGTATTTGAGAGGACATAAAGTACCTTTTTTCCTCTGTGTCTTGGAATTCAGCGTGTACAAAACGTTGACACTGTTGCGGGCGGTGTAAGAAAATGTTACCAAATGTTTCTGTTTTGGTTTTATCAACACTTAGTCTCATTTTGTTTTATGTAAACAGTAGTAACATGCTGGGACTGGACCAGAGGGGTGAAGCTGATTATGTAACATGATGTAGTAGCTGATATAGTAACATGTTTTTCTGTGAATGTTTTGGAATGAGGTGCCATTGAATACTTTATACAAACATTTAAAGCTGCACACATGCTTTTTAGGATAAAGTGCGCTGGGTGTGTGTAGTTGGGTTGTCAGTAAAGCTCTAGTGTTTGTTTAGTTGTGTATAGTTGATAAGCTATGATAAAAAGCACAGGCTTTTATCCAAGATACAATACACACACTTTATCACACATGTAAAACACAATAACCACTCAAACATCCGATTCTTTGACAGGCAATAAGTATTTTATATCAAAATGAATATTGTCAAAACTATTGAAATGCAGACAAATGCAAGCCTCTAGACCAGTTTCAGTTATCTGTGGAAAGTGTGAAAGTGTTGAGAAAGAAATCACACAAAAAAAAACCCACTGAATTTATGCTTTTGAATCAGTTCGAAAAGACAATGTTTTCTCAGTTATTTTTTAAAAATGATATCAGATTAGTAAACAGAATGTGCCTTTGGACCATTGGATGAATGGTTGCTGATAATGGACAGTGTTGCTATTGCATTAAAGATCAGTCACCCACTCAGATCAGCTGGTATACTGTCTATAAAGGAGTGGTATGGAAATTTGTAAATGACCCCAAAATTTTGACCACTAGTGTACATGTACACATCAAAGTCTGGGTTAATACATGATCTCCTTATTTGGTAAAAAAATGAAAATAAAATCTGTGCACACTGTGAAATGGAAACAGTACGAGACTTCCATGACACATGAATGTGTGCCATTTTCTTGTCTGCTTAAATGTAATGTCTTATTTCCTTCTTAAAAGAACCAGCTGAAATGATTATGGCACACAGGCCTTGTTCAGGGTGAGTATTAGCATATTTTCTACCTTTTGCAATGCATTAGCCGCATCAATAGAGGCTTTTCAATATTTTCTTCAACAAGAGTGCCTTGGTTTTCATGTTGTTTTGATACTATTGGATTACCCCTGAACCAAAGAGCATCTTGTTAGACTTTTCTCAACCAACACCAAAAAGAAGTGATCCTTTTCTCAGTCTTCCCAATTTTCTTCTTAAAATTGGATGATTTGCTGTTTTTCTTTTGTTTTGTTTTTTTGTGATAGTGAACCAAATATCTTTAGACTGTTGGACTGCTTGGTAACTCTCGGCCAAGATAATAAACATACAGTACTTTATTGAAAAAGTATTTAACCAGTGCAATTAATAATCTGCAGAACAAATTCAAGGTACAGTACTTACAGTACATACAGTACAATATCAACAACAGACAAATGCAAATACAAAGTAAACCTGAGTTTCCGTGTACTGAGTGAGAAGTATGAAGTCTTTAGGAAAATACTAGACTGTGGCATTATTCAGATAAATGGCAGATAATAATAAAAAAAAACATCTTGGCACTGGTTGTACTAAATCCAGTCACTCAACTCAACAAATAAAACTGGTGTACACACCACATACATACCCATCTGCAGACTACACATGCAGAAATAATTCATGCACATGATTTAAAGACATCCTAGACGTGACTGCACATGCTGCTTTGTGGACATTTCTCAGCATTTCCATCCACTCTGTTTTTTTTAGTGCAGTTATTTTCAGAGAGACGAGCCAGACTTCATGCGATTGATGGCAGAACAGTTAGCTTCTCCTGTGTAGCAAGAAGATGGTTTAAACGGCAGTGCTGTGCAGGTTGAGGCTGGGAAACCTTGTCACACTATGAGAGAGCCTCTGCTCAGTGCAGTGCTCTGTTAAAGAAATACACCAAGAGCCACACATTAGAGACTTTGCATTCATGCTCAGCCTGGTGCCTCAAATTATTAAAAAAAAAAGCATGTAGCTCAAGCTGTGTTAGTAATTAAGAAAGTGATAGATGTGTTTTGGGATATTTGGTAAGCCAGTTAGTAAGCATTTGTAACACTGTAATGGTTGCAATAATGAGTAGATTATACAGACTTGCATGTGTCATTTGCAATTGCTTTTGTAAATCTATGAAAAAAAAACCATCACAGCTACGTAGATAAAATCATGACACAACTAAAATGATAGGTATTCAGTGTTAAGACCATGAATCTTGTGTGTACAGTACATTACACAGGAGATGATCAGATTATGTACATTGTGTTGTCAAACATTTTCAACACAAAGCTGATATTATTCTATTTTATTCTTATTGTCAAGAAAACCCTTTAACAAGTAACACCTCTCAGTACTTTCTGACTTCACTAACCTGACAGTGGTGCTCAGCCCCAAATGCGTGCCTACTGAAGACGAAAATCCTAAAACACCTGTCACAAATATTTAGTTTGCGGTATCTTGTAATTATTAAATACATAACCACAATTTTCATTCAATTTTCATTACCCACCCCCTCTCCCTCTGACCTGTCTAATCTTTGTTTTTCTCTAATTTAGTGTTGTGTGTGTATTTGTGTAGAGAAAGATCATGCCTGAACTAAAACTTATTGTACATGCTCTGTAAACATGCATTTGCACCCTCAGACTAATAGGAGGCTCCTATTTAACTTTATTTTTCTGCATTGCTGGTGAGAAGAACAATTATGGCAATTGTCTACAAGTGCAACAGTGTGCCTCACTGATGTGTTTTTAATAGTCTACGGACCGTTTTCGACACTTATGTCATTACATGTTTTTGTTGACAATAAGAACATTATAGAATATACAGACTTACCCTGTAACTATTTACAGGATTTAGAGGCTCTTTCCAGAAGAGCTGAAGAGGAAAGACGTCCTTGTTCCTGCTACAAGTAACTCACCAGGTTTCGGCTCCTGTCTCTCTCTTCTTGACCCCTCTGTAGTGTATGGGACGTTCCCTGGTGGGGGCGGGTGTAACAAAAAGGCCTCATGGCTGGTTCAGTGGTCCTGTAACGCTCTGATCTGGGAGGCTCTACAGTGCGGTACCGGTCTGTGGTTGGGTCAGCCCTGCGGTACCGCTCCGCCTCCCACTCAGAGTACGGTGGCAAAGGGTCCTCCTCTTCTGGACGGTTGCTAGGTGACCGGCTGTAGTAACTATCACTGCCCTTTCCTCTGGAGCTGCCTTTAGAGGGAGTGTCACTGTCTTCTTCTGGTCTACAAGCACCACTGTTCCCTCCCCGCCCCCTGGCCTTGCTGTCCAGCACACTCCTGAGGAAGGCGTCGTCGTATCCTTTGCTTTGGGGCGGTCGACAGGGACGATCACTGTCCCATGTGTCTCTTCTCTTCTGTGGTAAAGGTGAGGGGCTGCGGCGGCTAAAGCCATCATCTTCATCTCTGTAGAAAAGCCTTGGAGGGCTGTAATCCCGCTCGTAGGCCAGGTCTGGAGGTTCAGCGCGACGACCCCGGGAGCCGTAAGACCTGGCAAAATCCTCCAGCTCATCCAGGGATCCGGTGCGTCGTCTTCTGCTCAACGTCTTCCTCTGCGGGTGCTCTAAGCATGGGTTCCACCTACAGCAAGGAAGAGAACACACATAGTTTGTATGATAATAATAATAATAATAATAATAATAATATGACAAATTAGGTCAGTTAAAAGGTCAAGGTCAAATGTATTACGAGACACACACACACACACACACACACACACACACACACACACACACACACACACACACACACATGCATGCATATCAAAGTACAATTAAAGATCCAATGTAATGGGCACTTCAAATGCCTGGAAAACTGTTACTTTGACAGTGCATCCTTAGTGGTGATGTCATGATGTGGGTTTACCAAAGATTTCAACCAATAACATCATAAAAAATGTTCTTACAATCCTCTATTCCCCGACACCATCATTATACCTTCTGTCAAGCTCGTCGTCTGAGTGGTTGCCTCTGTCCCTTCTGTGCCTTCGACTCTGTGTATGTGGAGCTGCTCTCAGCACTGACTGGTCGTCTAGGTCTGCAATGGGTGGCAGCGCCTTCATCTGCACCGTCTGATAGGTGTGTCTGAAGTCTGTATTCCCTCCATCGTGAAGAGAGCTCAGCTCTGAGAGGCTACTGGCTGTTGGCACAGACACATCAGTAGAGCAACATTTGCTATTTTCTATCATAAAATTAATTAGCAAAATATTTGTCAGGTAAGTTTTCTGTAACTGCTAGCTGGAATACACAACTATAGTTGTAAAACAATGTGATCGAAGATTTCAGAGTAAGATATAGTCTGCTAGAAGTGCTATGTCGGTGTTTGGGATAAGATCATAGCAAATACATAATCTACTTTCTGGTTTGAGGTTGCTACGACTATAATCATGAGCACTGATTATAGCTATCTGCTGAGGGCAGAAATCATGTGCCACCTCAAACTACTGTCACAAACAATTTAGAAGTCTGGGGATATTATTTCCTTTCTGTATTGTCAACTAATTCTATGAAAGGACCAAAACCAACAACAAAGCTTGATTTAGCCTATTTACCTTAATTGATGTCCAAAAACTATTAAAACACCTTAATCAATCAATGTTTCTCTATTGCAGTAAACATGGAAAGTTTACTATCAGTCAATCCCATATGTCACACACACAAACTTTCTTCCATAAATACTGTCCACAGCGCCAAATGTGTATTACTGTAATCGACCGCTGAAAATAGTCCCCAAAATATTGAGTAACGTTTACTAAAAGCTACATTGCCCAGCTTTATTACAAAAATAAAATAAAATAAACTTTACATTGGTGACCTGATTTTAGTATTTTTTATATGTTCAGTACAAACCAGTTGACTTGGGGCTGAGAGCCACAGACAGGCTGGGTAGTAAGAGACGTGTATAAGACGTGTATAAGACCAATGTTGCAAATCATTGACCAGAAACATCTTTTTTGATTACAGTTGGTTATACAGACAATGTTAGGAAAATAAATGTAGTGATTAATTGGAAACCAGCACTCCTTGATTCACACAAACCATGCACATTAAACACAAACACTGTCAAACAGCCACACAGATGACAGACAATGGCCTAATCTGTGCAGGCTTACGTTTAAGTGCAGCCATCTTGGAAGGGGGAAACTGACCCAGCTCCTTCTCTACGAAGTACAGAACTTTCATTGAGTCCTGGTCTGTACTGGCTTTCAGTCGATAACCACTGCGTGCTGTGGATGTGGACACACACGTACAGTACATACACACATAGGGACTTAACCATGCAAGGAACCACACATACACATATGTGTCCAATGCACATTCTTACAAAGCAGACAACCAGACTCACAGTCAATTTGTTAGGACTAGTTTTAAATAGTAAACGTGCATGTGGCAGACAGACATTTCTGTCATTTCATTAAAGGTTAGAGACGGACACAAGGATGAGGGATGGTAGATGAAATGAGGGTAAGTCAAGTCAGTGTGTCTGAAAGGAATTAAGAGCTTTTATTGTATCTCTACACCTTATAAACTGTTTTTTGACACTCACCTCCAGCCAGGTTATTCTCCACTGAGGGGATAGAGGCGATTTTGGCTCCACTTGGGATAAAGGGACCTGAGGAATACCAGCAGGAACACCAGGAATGTAGTAGGGATACACAACCTGAGCTGGCGGTCCACTCTTTGCCATCTTCCCTGCCTCGTAAACTGCACAGGAAAACAACACTACAATAAACCTTCCATGCATAGTGGAGTGCTGTCACTTAAAGTAAATAAAGAATGTGTTTTATTTACTTGTCAAGTTGTTTGTGTTACTTACGGTGTCGTGGACAGCAGCAGGTGTCAGGACAGCAGCAGCAGCGGACATAACAGCAGCAGGAGTGAGGACAACACTGGCACCAGCAGATCCCCATCAATACAAGGAACAAGACACTGCCCAGGACTACAGATCCCACAAACGCCCATTCTGGAATATAGACACAAACTCACATGAAGTCAACTCCATTTCTGTGAGGCATAGTAGGATTCAGTTTAAGGTATTACGCAGACTTCATTTCTCCATCATAAGTTAGCTAAATTGTATCCATCTGTGAGTCCTTATCGTCCTAGATATAACAATTTTATTTCTGTTTTTCAAATTTTGGTCCTTAATTAGTCAATATTTGCTGCTAGAAAGCTGCAGTAGGAAGAATGCAAAAAATGTCAGACTTTGTAGAAGAGTGAGGCCTCTTTTTGCAGCTCTCCCTCTCCCCTCTAAGCTGCATGGGCAATGCATGTACAGCCAATAGGAACGCTCTGTCTCTCTGAAATGGCCCGTGGTTGACCAAAGTCTCCTTTGATTCCTTTAAAATGTGATTCCTTCTCTGTTTTATGCAACACACGTATCCGACAAACCCTTTTCCTTTAAAGTGTCGATATAAGAGGTGACATCATCTACAACTGGAGAAAAAAAATTTATCCCTCACGGGATCAGTTAGTAAATATCACAACACATCGATGGGCAAGTTGAAGAAATACTCTGTTGTAAGAGAATGTAAATGTGTTTATATGTGTGACACACTTGATGGTTATGCATAGCTATGTTTGTATGAGCATAAGCACATATGTGTAGATATAATATAATGCAGATTTATGTATGTGGGGAAATCAATAGTGATAAAAATAAGCACATAGAGCAAGCTTGTTGTGTTTCCACATCTCAGGGATTACTTTTAGGGATTACAATAATAATTTGTAGAAACAATGTTTAAAAGAATCTATACAAATCCGACCCAATTGTAACAAATCAGAATCTGTCTCCCCTTCCGAGACCACAGAGCATTAAAAAGGAAACTTCAGGAAAACTCTAGGGAACTGTGAGTGACTTTTATCCATTGTCACATCTCCAAAAGACCCTAATAACACACTTCCTCAGGGTTGGCCCAGAATCCACTCAAAAAACCCTCGCTAAGTCAACACATTTCCCCAGAGATCAAAGATGAACACTGTGAGTCTGTGAATCCTTATCCATGTAGTTTCAGTAACTGACTGTGCATTGGGTTAGACGCTACTTTCTGTATATTTTCCTCATCTTGACCATAACTTTTCAACACAAGCTCATGCATATGCGTTTGTTAGTCAAAGAGAGCTTTGATTGGTAAAGAGGCAGTGAAGCTAGAAGATCCCAGGCAGTGAGACGAAAGTGCAGGTGAGGTGCCGTACCTGGCATAAACTCCACATCAAACTCAGGTAGGAGATCGTCCTGCTGACCTGTCCTGCCTGCAGAGAGAAGGAAAGCACAGGTGAAGGGTGGCAGAGGAAGCCGAAAGCAAGAGTCAAAAGGTCAGCAGAGTGGATGATTATTGGTCATGCACTAATTGAAGAACTGACAGGAGAAACGTTTTACACAAATTATTCATCTTACATGCTGTTAACAAATGAGGACCTTTTTTTTAGCCATGTTAGCAATGAGGTTCTAGGGATGGTAACGCTGTTTGGTCCAGACTGAAATATCTCAACAACTACTGGATGGATATACATGAAATTCAGCACCGACATTCATGGTCCTCAGAGGATGAAGCCTCTGACCTTTCCTCTAGCACTACTGTAAGGTTTATATTTCTATATCTATAAGTCAAATGTCTCGCCATGTAATTTGGTACACACATTCATGTCACCGTGATGATGACTTATAATAACTTAATTTTCTTTTCTTTTTTAAGATTATTTTTTGGGCATTTTAGACCTTTATTTTTATAGGACAGATCAAGACATGAAAGGGGAGAGAGGGGGCGGATGACATGCAGCAAAGGGCCGCAGGTCGGAGTCACACCCAGGCCGCTGCGTCGAGGATTAAACCTCTATATATGGGCTCTATTAGGTGAACTACCCAGGCGCCATATTTAAATGTTAAATCTAAATATTAACTCTAAATCTAAATCTAAATGTTGAATCTAAATGTTTTGGGTGAAGCTAAATATTTAACTAATATGCAAATTCGAAATGCCAAAGTACCAAAATAAAAGCTTGAGGAGTCAGTGTGTGTTTATAGTGTCAAATAACGAATACAAACCATCTCATCTGGGGGAAATGGACTCTTGGACATGGATTATGGATGGCTTATCGTGATAATAACTACCTAAAATAATAAACACGTTTGGAGAAACTGTATTTGAAGAGTACTTTGAGTTTTTAGTGTCCTTATGACCTATAGCTACAATAGCCAGACACGAGGGGGCTCACTTTGACTGATCTGTCATGTTTGCTTGCATAAAGGCCAGCAAAAGCCTATCCCCGCCCGCTGTCGCTATTGAAAAATGTTGTATAGCCACCAGGACGGCTCTGCCGATATTCTTGGCTTACGCCAATTCGTTGGACATTTCATTCATTTGGTCGGGGGTGTCCGGGGATAGGCTCTTGCTGGCCTTTATGCAAGCGAACATGACAGATCAGTCAAAGTGAGCCCCCCTCATTTAGATTTAAATGTAACATTTAGATTTAGATTTAACATTTAGATTTAATATTTAACATTTAGGTTTAACATTAATATTTGGATTTAACTATTTAAAATATCTCTAAGTTGACAAATATTGTTGTAAATGTGCAGAAAAGTGACCCTCAAAAATTTATACCAGTTTTTTAAAGATTGTTTAAAGCTAAATGTGACAAAATGTTGCTGTTATAAATACTTGCAGAACTAAAGACACTTCCATCAGCCTCAGCTATACTCTGTATTCAGTGCTAACAAGCTTAAATAAAATGGGGAACATGCTAAATGTTAACATTGTCTTTGTGAGCACGTTAGCATGTTGACATGCGCATTTAGCATAGCTGTGCCTGCCTCACCGAGCCGCTAGCCGACTCGTGTTCATCACAGTGATACTTTTTTGGTGTCCAGAGTTTGTGCTTATTAAATATGATGCCATAGAGTTTCATATAAGAGTTTATAAAAATACTAACCTATAAACATGAACATAAGTCATGTAAGTCATAGTTAAGAGTTCAAAATGCACTTTACTTAGAATCTAATTTTAGCAGGAGGCCAGCAGCGTTATATTTCTGTATTGAGTGTGTCACTCTGGTGGCGCTAAAACTGCACACTGAAACATCTACACACATGCAACCGGCACACACACGCACGCACACATATATTGAGATGTGCCAAGACAGGCTGTGTATACAAAGAGGGTTATTTTTTTGAAAACTGGGGCACATAATGATTCTAGGGCAACAATTTAACATGGCAGCTTTAAAAAAAAAAAAAAATAGGTTGGACGGTTGCAACACAATGACTTGTTTGTGCTACAAGATAAACAGGCCAAATAAGAGACAATTTCAAGGCAACTAGAAAACTGTAAATAAATAAAAATATAGGGACTGCAACAGTTGTGCTGAGACTGAGACACACACTGCAGGTGTTCGTGATTTTAGTATGTGTTTATCATGAGGTATAAAGGACTACAGTATAATTACAGTAAAGACCAGCCTGATCTGTCTGGCTGCAGGCATAGACTAAACACCAGTGGCTCCAGAGTGTGCTGAGTAGACTGTTACTATGGAGGGAGAAAAACCCAGCCTACCCTTCCCACCTTGTAAAAAAAGTAATCGTGGTTCCTTGGCACACTCTACATACCAGGAAGCTCAGCAACACCGAGTAACCTGAGAAAGCCGAGGAGCTATGCAGCATTGAGAGGGAGGGAGGCAGTGAGGTAGGAATGAGTAATGGAAGAGCACATGAGAAGATTTTGCAAGAAAAAGGGAGAGCATAGGGAGTGAACGTCAAAGTAAAATCAATCCAAAAGAAAAATTAAATCAGAGCCTAGGGAGATGGTGGGAAAAGAAACATCATAACTTGTTGCTTAACACTTTTGGGAAATGTTCACTCTCTCGCTGAGAGTTTGGTGAGAAGACTGAATCCACAGTCATGTCCATACAGTAAATACTAAGCTGCAGAAGGCTGCCAGTTCTCTAGCTTAGCATAAAGACTGGAAGGGGAGAAACAGCTAGCTAATACATCATATCTCTTTCCCTTTTTTCCCCATACAAAATCACAAGCTTAAAATCACAATTTGTGGTTATATGGGAGGTTATGTGCTGAGTATCTTCGGTTTAAACAGACAAGGTACAATGTGTTAATCAGTGAGCTTACAGTGGGGCTCGAAAGTTTGGGCACCCCAGGTAAAAAAATTGTATTAATGTGCATAAAGAAGCCAAGAAAACATGGAAAAATCTCCAAAAAGCATCAAATGACAGATTAGACATTCATATAATGTCACAAAACTGTAGATTTTATTTCCATCATTTACGCTTTCAAAATAACAGAAAACAAAAAAATGGCATCTGCAAAAGTTTGGGCACCTGGAAGGGTTAATACCTTGTACTGCCCCCCCCTTTGGCAAGTATCACAGCTTGGAAACGCTTCTTGTAGCCAGCCAAGAGTCTTTCAATTCTTGTTTGAGGTATCTTCGCCCATTCTTTCTTACAAAAGTCTTCCAGTTCTTTGAGATTTCTATGCTGTCTGTCACGGACTGCTCTTTTAAGGTCTATCCATAAATTTTCATTTTTAAAATTTGCTGAAATTTTATTGAATCCATTTTTACTTTCTACACTAATCCCCCCGTCCCCCATGCTTAACAGTTGGACAGAGGTTCATTTTGTTAAATTCTGTGCCCTTTCTTCTCCAAACGTACCTTTGCTCATTCCAACAAAACCTTTAACCTCATTGGTCCACAGAACGTGTTTCTACAATGCATCAGGCTTGTCTATATGTTCATTTGCAAACTTCAAAAGCAGATTTTTGTGGTGAGGATATAGAAGAGGTTTTCTTCTGATAACTCTTCCATGAAGACCATATTTTTACAAGTATCTCTTTATAGTAGAATGGTGTACCACAACTCCAGTGTCTGCCAGGTCTTTCTGGATGGATCGTGCAGTCAAACGTGGGTTTTGACTTGCTTTGCTCACAATCCTGCGAGCTGTTCTGTCTGATATTTTTCTTGGTCTTCCAGATCTTGCTTTAACTTCCACTGTTCCTGATGAATGTCATTTTTTAATTACATTCCAAACAGAGGATATTGGCATCTGAAAACGCTTCGCTATCTTCTTATAACCTTCTCCTGCTTTCACTTTCAGTTTCCTAGACAACTGCTCAGAAGAAGCCATGGTGCTGATTGTTGGGGCAAGGTCAGATGAGTCTGGGCATTTAAAACCTTAAGATTGACATCACCTGGTCTTTCCAGACAATGATTGAGAACAATCCATGACACTGTCAGGTCTCAGCTTTCCAAAGGGGAGGGTACATGCTAGAAACTCTGCAGGGTGCCCAAACTTTTGCAGACGCCATTTTTTTGTTTTATGTTATTTTCAAAGTAATTATGAAATAATTATACAAATGTCTAATCTGTCATTTGATGCCTTTTGGAAATTTGTCCATCTTTTCTTAGCTTCTTTATGCACATTAATAAAAATTTTTACCTGGGATTTCCAAACATTCAAGCCCCACTGTATATGTATTTTGTTACTTTTGAACAGAGCCAAGCTAGCTCTCTCCGATCAACTTCCTAAGCTAAGCTAACCGGCTGCTGTCAATATATTGACAGATATGAAATTTGTATCAATATTCTCATTTAATTCTCTGCAACAAAGCAAAAAAACTGTATTTCCCAAAATGTCTAACTACAACTTTAATTTTTGGTAGATAAAATTGGAAGTGTGCAAGATCTCAAAACTTAAGGAAATGCACTTTCTAATTCCAACTTCTTCATTGCAATGAGGCAAAACCCAAACCCAGTGTAGTTTTGTTATTCTTACACGTTTATACCCTTGTCTTCTTTCCTGTGAGCTGGTTATAATCAGATTAGGTCTGAGTGGAGGAGGAATGTATGAATGAGCAGACTCTAATACTACAAGCAACTTTAGGGTTAATCAAAGTTAAAGGAAGAATTTGGTAATTGTTGTGAGAGTTCAGCCCCCTTTTCTACATCTTTCCCTTCATGTCTACACCAGGAGCAACCCTTAGCATGCCCTAGTCTCCTCTATAAAAGCAAATTGCAATGGTAACAGCTTTAGGACTGGCTTTGACAGCAATGTCCACGATTTCTCTCACTGAGCGGCTCTCTTCCGGCTATAATTGCACTATGCAAGTTCTATTCAAGATCTGTAGTTCCAATGAGACATGATGGAACAATTCCACTTCCAACCTGTAGGGGGACCGAAGCGGGAAAAGTTACCTAGTGATGCTTTAAGCTACCCAGCAGTATAAAGTATATCAGGTAACAAAGATTAACGCCACCTTTACCAGCTGCAACATTAAAGTGATGTATGCATCAATATGTATAATATTATTGTCTGCTTGTGTATGTGTTTGTGTATGACTGTTTCTGTGGGTGTTGTTTCTGAGCTGCAGACGTCGCTTTTGCTGTTTGCCCATCTTTTCTCTGTGTGTTTTTATTTTTATTTTTTATTGGTCCTGAGACACGTTCTCAGGTCTCAGCATATTGTTTGTAATTATTTGTAATCTTGAAATAAAAACATTTGGACACAAAAAAAGATATTCATAATAATTTTCTGAAATGGACCATTCTGCATAATGAGCGTATAACATATAGAATTAAACTTTGATGAGCCAAATATAAAACCAAACATTTAAAATAAACTTTCCCCAGTTGATCATGATCAGGCTCAACGTTTGTTTGAGTCTTTACATCACTGTATTTTGATAAAAAAATAAAGTGTAGGCCTACCGAGCACCAGTAACTCCAGCTGGGCTTCATTCTTCCCCTCCAGATCATTGGCAATGACGACTTTACAGAAGTACACTCCACTGTCGCCCCACTGCAGCTCCCCAATACGTAAATCTGCTCCTGCACAGAGACCGAAAACAAGGTTATATACCAGGTTAGTTTTTAATTGCCATATATGTTAAATTCAAATTGATTGACTTTGACAGCAAACTGACCATAATGACTTAGTCAAACAGTTTTTTGAGTGCAGGATGTTTTGTTTGAAAATGTTCAATATTAGCGCTGATACGATACCTGAGTTTCAGTATCCATACCAAAATGGTGCAGTATATATATTTTTTTAAAGTATTAACGTGTTTTTCTACATAACCCTTTTCATTATATGAAAGAAAACAAACGTCTCAAATATTGAAATTGCATAGCAAAATCTTGATTTAAATCAGACACAACTAATCAAAGAATCAAAAGAAGTTTTTTTTGCGATCAAAATTCTTTAAGCAAACGTGTAAACAATAAGTAAACAAGATTACGAATCTGACACTTTTTGGTCAGTTATAAAAGCATTGAGGTTTGAATATACCTTTACCTTGACAGTTTATAGCAGTTTTTAATTTTTTGGGGGGCATTGTAAGGCTTTAATTTGACAAGACAGCTGAAGACATGAAGGGGGGGGGGGCAGCAAAGGGCCACAGGTCGGAGTCAAACCCTGGCCTGCTGCATCGAGGAGTAAACCTCTATATATGGGCGGCCACTCTACCAACTGAGCTATCCGGGTACCCAGTTCACATATGTTTAAGCTGTTAACTTTTAGTGTTAGTTTGTGAAGCCAAGACAACAAGATTAATTTTTACTGTAGCCTATAAAATAAAGACAGGAGGGTGTTGTTAAACGTGGCGGTACACTGACACATCTAGAAAGAAGACAGGTGTTTTGTCCTGATAAGGCTTAAGGTTTTACAAGGAGTCATATAGGAAGAGGAGTGAGAGCACAAGGTTGTGATCGTGTGTTTGTGTGTGTGTGTGTGTGTGTGTGTGTGTGCCTACTCTATTGTAAGACAAAGACAAAAGAGATCTATTTAGAGAACAGGAAACATGAGGCACAGTCAGCTTTGATTCCTGAGTGCAGTCATCAAACAGCTGTAGCAAATCTTTCTCCTTAATTCATAACTTTTGGATAAGAAGAATGGCATTACTGTTAACGATGGCGATGTCTCTTCCTTTGTAGTGCTCAGCCAGCGTCATGGAGGCTCCCTGCGCTGAGGCCACAATTCGAACTGTGCGACCGCTGTCGGAGCAATCCAGGTGGGATGTGGCGCCCAGCTCGGAGGACTTGATGCCCAGACTCTCGGACAGGGTGAAGGACTCTCGTGTGCGGTCTCGACAGTAGGACTTGTACCACCACTGGACCACCGGTGTCTGAGTAGAGGCTGTTTGGTACTGACACGGGAGGACCACAGACTGGAAGAGCATCGCAAACCGCCGCTTCTCCCGCACTGTGACATGCACACCATTGCACACAAACACTGACAAGACAAGAGAGAAAATGGGAATAAGTTGTTAAAAAATTTACACAAATATGTAGAGCTTTTTTCTTCTGAACATGTGATTTGACCAGAGTTCAAAACCTCCAAGATATTTGATTTACAATTAAGAAGCAAATCCTCACATTTGAGAAGCAAAAAAACCCTGACTGAGTTGTCAGTTTACAAGTTACACATATCTAAAGGAATGCAACATAATGCAGTAGCCATGCAATAAATCCTTCTTTCATGAAGGTAATAATGTTCAGCTTTTCATGAGGTTTTAATTCAGCCGGGGTGATGCTGAATTGTGTTATATTAAGAGCAGTTTGTAGTTTATCGTAATTTGCTTAACTTAATTAATCAATTTATGGTCTGGTCTATACAGTAAAAGGGTAAAGCTGGTCAGTATCATTTCCTAAAGCCTATAGGATGACGTCATTAAATGTCTTGTTTTGTCCAACAAACAGTCCAAAACAAAACCTAAAAATAAGAACAAGAACAGCACCAAATCATTACAATTTAGTAGCTAAAATTAATGATTTTTGGGTCATTTTTGCTTAAAAATTTAAATATTTGTAGACAATTTTTCTGTTTGACTAATATACTGTATTAATCAACTAGTCGTTTAGCCTGATTGATGTAAATGAGGTGGACAAACTATTGCAGGACTGTTAGACGTTAGTTTTAACTGAGTGTAGACAAAAACAGTTTAAAGAGAAGAAGAGGATGTAGATGACATCTTGGTCACAGGAGAAACATCTGTCTCTTCTTTGTTTCTGTGGATGATTCACAACACCTGGGAGATATGCAGCGTCTTAATAAAACAGGAGCAAAGACGGGAAAAGAGCTGATGTGTGTCGAGGGGGGCTCCTCTGCTGCTCTGTATCAGGGTCAGGAAGGTTAAATTCCAGTGTGTGTGTGTGTGTGTGTGTGTGTGTGTGTGTGTGTGAGGGGGTAGGCCTGGGGAGGCCTGTGGAGAGGCAAGGGGTTGTCATCACAGAGGGAGGGGATGGAGAGGTCAGACACTCGTGGGTGCTTTCTGCTTGTCATATTAGCTCTAGGTGGGGCAGGAACTCACTCTAAACATTCCCTTCAAAGACAGGAAATCAAAACAAAACAAGTCCACCAGCCTGACTCTCCTAAGGACCGTTTATCGTGTTTCTCTAACATGGACGCTTTCCCTAGTTTTCTTACATCCAGGCCACAATTAGGACTGCAACTAAGCAATAAGCTATTGTTAATACATTTCAATTTACCGTCTTTAGTCTATTAAATGTAGGTAAATTCAGAGGTTGTGTTTTGTTTGACTATCAGTCCAAATCTAAAAGATTTTCAGTTTACAATAATATAAAACAAATCATCACATTTGAAAAGCTACAATCTAATAAAGGTTTATCAAAATTGTTGTTATTAAGTAGTTTCAGGTCAAGTTTGAAACTTGTGTGTTAATGTTTGATGAACTAAAACCTTAATAAATCAAGTTATTTTAATGGTGTATGAGTCCGGCCAGATGAGCATCATCAGGTTTCTGCTCCACCTGACAAGAAACTACATTTTACATTGCATTGCACATTTCCAAGTCCAGTGATGGTGGTGATGGAGCCAGATGACTTTTACAGGATAGGAGAACAAGAGGAGGAGTGGCCGTGGTCCTAAATTTCTCCCATGAGAGAGCTTCGGTCTTCCCTTTGTTTGATTTTTCATGGACCAGTCCATTGTTAAGGCTGAGCCCCCTCCCCTCTCTGTCCCACTTGAGGAGCTGAGAGGAGGAGGTCACAGACTCCAACCAATGGGAGTGTCTGGCCTCCTCCCGTTGGGTGGGAACAGACCAATTAACTGCTAGAGATTTAAACCAAACTGTTACTCCATGAATGCTATCCGTCTGATGTGAGAGGTTTGAACTAGTCTCAAAGTTTTAATTATTGGTAGGCCTACATGTTTACATCAAGTGTGACTCACTGTGGCTTAATGAACAGAAGAGAAACAGAAAGAGAGACAGCAGACTCTCCTCCGCCACCTGCATACAGACTAAAGGCCTCATTCAACATTAGACTTCCCTTTTAAACAGTGTGTGGTCCTAAATGTATTTCAGGTCAGAGCTCTGCTGCTGGACGCTGCATGTTTCCTGAACACAGTCAGACCTTTCCTCTCCAGAGCTGTCACATTTCCTGCTTTTACTGCGTCTCACACATTCCTTCACATTGACTTGTTATAGACCAACACAAAAACACTGATAAGTCTATGTCTTCATGTTTGATAAAGGAGTTTAATACAATTGTACAGCAACACTCAGAAACTTTGCGATAAGTAAAGTGAGCGTTTTTGCCCTCTTAAGCAATGTGCAATTTATGGTGCCTACTTAAACTTTTAAAAGTATACTTTGTAGTTGTACTAATCTTGATTAATTGACTATAATTGGTTTGTCTATAAGATGTCAGAAAACATTGAAAGGGACTGTTGTACTTTCCCACACCCCAATATGATAATTTAAGCAACTTGTTTTATTTGATCAATCTAAAACTCAAAATGATTTAGTTTATGATGGACTTTTAGCATTGTTAGAAGTAATTTATATTCACTTAATTTACTATACTAAAGAAAAGCATCAAATCCTTACATTTAAGAAGCTAAGACCAGGGAATGTTTGACATGACATGACATTTTCTTGAAAATTGACTAAACATGAATCAATTATCGATTGATTATTGTAGCACTACATTGGTATATTATACCTTTAAAGTACAGCTCTACCATTAAACACTGTAGGTCACTGTAAAATGCACAGTCATTCATTTATGTGGTAAACTACAGTGGTATACAATAGAAATAGGCCTATAACAGAAAAGTGAAAAGCCCCTAGGGGATATTATTATCATAGGCTATCTGGGGAGATAAAGTAGGTCTATAAACCCACAAAAACTATTAAACACAATATTAAATCCTAGACACTAAAAATCCCAAAAATATTATGGTCGTCATAACTATTGATCGTCAAGGCTATCATAATTATTAACTCGTTAAAAGGGGGCAAATAATTTCTATGGCACATTACTCTCGTTTAATTCACCTAAATAAGACATACACAATAAAAATAACCACTTCAGCATTAAGGTGCTGGGATAAGTAGCCATACAGCTCCGTTTACATCGATCAACCTGTTGCGCCGTCGTCGTCAAGAATAAGACATTTTTATTAAAGAAGACATATTTAAGTGAAGAGAATAACACTTACCTGATACTCCCAGTAAAATAACTAGCCGGTAAAAGTTCATTATACAGTCCGTTTTATAGTAAAGTGCAGTTTATCCGCATGTTGGTCATTCTGGTTGTCCGCTAACTGCTGCAGTAAACAGGACTCGCTGACTGCGACTAACGGGACTGTACCACTTCATACAGAGGTATGTCCAAACAAAACACTGATCTGATATAGGTCTACTGACAACTCCTGTTCAACATTCTACATGAAACTCGAGAGTTACTGCTGTTGTCTCTTTAGTTTATATATTTTTTTAATCTAATTTTAGTTTTCTGCAGCATGTGTAGCAGCAGTGCCTACCGGGCAGAGTAGTGAGGTCTGCCCGGTGTGGAGGTGGGGGAAGGAGGGGAGCACCTCCATGATTAAATCAGGTCAGACTTGGCTGTGAGTTTTCAGGAAATTTACTGCAAACAAACTGCAACATTTGACCCACTTTGTTTATTGAACTCGATTTGAATGTGCTTCACGTAAAAAAAATACGGTTCTTACATTCAAGAGGAATCATTTCAAACAAAAACGCCAAGAAAAAGTGCACATAAAGATCACTTTTGAGTCAAATTCAATTCACTATTTACTTAAAAAAGCAAAAATGCAATAACCTATACACATAGGTTGTACACACACGTTTAAAATAGGTTTTAAAAAGGATTTAAATCTAGCTCAGGTAAGTCCCTTTATTACCTTTATTCACAAAGTAGGCTAGCCTATGCTAAAAAGATTTTTAAAAAAAAATCAAAGATAATATACATGTGTAATGTAATGTGCTTTAACAACATTTCCCAAATTACTTCAGTAGATAGGTGGCCCCAATATGTGAACAATAATTGTATTATTGATCGGGGGTTGTTTAATGACCAATTAACATTCATTCTAATTTAGCATGGTTTTTTATGAAAATAACTAACAAACAATATTAATGCTAACAATGATATGATAAATCCATCAGCATACATTTTAATTAAAGACCCCAGGCATCCATTCATAGACCTTTGACCACAGTACAGTATATGCCTCTGAAACAGATTGAGGTTCCAAATGGCCCTCTGCTTTGTGTCATGGTGTTCCTCACCACTTCATGTATTATACTCCTCAGGACATCAAAACATTACATCAGCAACACTTTTTACAGCAATAAGTACAATGTTGTTTTATTTAGTGCAGGCTAAACGAAATGTTAGCACACTGTGACAGGTGTTGCAGAATTTACCAGGTTGATTTGGTTTGGTTGAAGTACATTTACAGGGAAGTTGTAACCTACATTTCTGAACTTTTTTGAAAGGTCCAGTCAGACCAGCATTAAATAACACAACATTTCAGACAAAAATCAAGGTTTTAAATCAACTGTTCCCCGGGCCACTGGCTTTTACATGGACATTTACAATTTTTGCAAAAGCGCAATTTGTTTTGCTTGGTTGTGATCAGGTACTAACCCAGATTGCAAGCCAACATTGAATAAATATTGATTTTCCATTTGAATCATCTTCATGGTTGATATTGAAATTTCAATGCAAAATAAATGTTGAATCACATTACCATATCGAAGAAATCTGACTTTATTAATGTTGATGACAGCAACATTGGGACAAAATTGATCTATAGTTATCTTTATGATTGATTAAGCACTGATAATTGGTTTGCCTGGCGATATTGCCAATGTGTTGAAAAGTCATTGATTCAAAGTTGACTGGGAAACAACCTGGGAAATATGATTGAAAATGCAGTACGTCAATACTCAGTTGACCGGAAAATATGAATGAGAAAATCCATTGAATTTTGTTGACC